>OX451736.1:219719655-219944655 GCA_948472305.1 Vicia faba
ATCTTATGGGAGGATTATTTCACTTGATGTTCCAACATGAGCCATCAGCGCCACGTTATCATGATCTCTATCTGAGTCGCAGTCAGAAGAGTCTGAATCATCTCATGTTTCCATTAGCCCTTTCCTTTTTTTCTTTGAGAGATTTCTTCTTTGGTATGTCCTTTAGAAGCTTAGGACATTCATACTTGTAGTGTCCTAGATAATCGCACTCATAACAAGTGACTTGGTTGCCACTAGACTTCATTTGACCAAAAGTTGATTTGAAACGACCTCCACTCCTTCTTGAACTTCTGGACCTGTTGTCTTGATTTCTTTTCTAGAGATGGTTAACCCTTCTGGTTAGCAGAGACAACTCATCTTCTTGATCATAATAATCTCCTTCTGAATCCTCAATCTCTTTTGCTTGAAGAGCTTTGGACTTATAATATTTCTTGATGGACTTGAGCGCAATAGATTTTATCTTCTTCTGCGGTTCATCTTGTTCTAGCTCAATCTCATGACTTCTTAAAGAACTTATCAGTTCTTCTAGAGAAGTGTTGTTCTGATCCTTTGTAAGCTTAAGTGCAGTTACCATAGGCCTTCATTTGGATGGAAAGCTTATGATAATCTTCTTCATATAACATGCGGTTGAATAACCTTTACTCAGAACTCTCAGTCCTGCAACCAAGGTTTGAAATCTTGATAACATGACTTCAACGCTTTCATCATCCTTCATCTTGAAGGCTTCATACTTCTGAACCAAGGCTAGCGCCTTGGTTTCTTTGACTTGATCATTTCCTTCATGAGTCATTTTAAGAGATTCAAATATAGACTTAACAAATTCTCTACTTGTGACCTTCTCATACTCAATGTAAGATATCACATTCAGCAAGATGATTCTTGCTTTATGATGATTCTTGTAATCTTTATTTTGTTGACCAATCATAGCTCTCCTAGATATTTATTTTCCATTAGCATTTGTGGGAGGTACGTAGCCATCAACTACTAAATCCCAAATATCAACATCATGACCTAGAAAGAAACTTTCTAGTCTATCTTTCCAGTATTCAAACTTTTCTCCATCAAAGAATGGAGGTTTAACATTGTAACTTTTATCGTTTGAATCTGATGCAACAATAGCTGCTGTGGGCTCAACCATTGTGTTTCTTCAAAGAAAAACTTGCCTAGCTCTTTATCTGACACGGTTAAGGGTTTGGTAACAATCAATACTAGAACCGAAGCTCTGATACCAATTGAAGGTGTGAGAAACACAAGAAAGGGGGTTTGAATTAGGTTTCACCAAACTAAATCTTTTCGTTGGTGACATACCAAGTTAACTTAGAACATAACAGTAAATGAACACGGTTATTTTTATCCTGGTTCGTTGTTAACTAAGCTACTCCAGTCCACCCTGTAGCAGTGAAAATCGGAGATCGAGCTATTAATTAACTCGACTCGCAAAAGCAAGAGTCGCCACCGCGCTTTATTATTTCCAAGGGGAAAGGGAAAAGAGCGAAATAAAACCCTAAAACATGCAATGTGAAATAATACTTAAAAGTAATGAAATATAATGCATTTTTGAAAGAGATCAAGAGTTTGGGGGTTGGTTATACAATGGGAAGGTATTAGCACCCAATGCATCTGCGGTACTCCGTAGGAACCTTTTGGAATATTTGTTTTTGGTTAAAATTGTTTGTTACATACAAGGGTGTATTTATCTACAACTATGTTTGCTTAAGGGGAAAGAAATGAGTTTTTATTATTGCGTCCGTGAGGGTTTCGCGACCCTTTGCCTACGTATCCAATGAAGGAATCAAAACACCGTAGTTCCTCTAGAAAAAAGTTGATTTGTTTGTGTTTTTTAGTGGGCGACATTAACGCACGCATTCTAGCAATAGGCACGGCCGGTATCGCGGTAGAACGGAGATAACATGCCCTTGGGGGGAGTTTTGATTTGTTGAGTGTTTTGCGGGTTTTAAGATATATTCAAGTAAGGATTAAAGAGTGTTTTGGATTTTTTTGGTTTGTTTACTTATTGATTTTATATTTCCATACACTCCTAATTACTAACATTTGTACAAAGTAAATAAAATGCAGAAAGATAAAATCCTACGCTATTACAACCGTATCGAAAGGCATAAAAAATATGAAGGAAAAAAATAGGATAAAAGTAAGAAAAATAAGTGTCTTTCGCCCCAGGCAGGAGCACCCTTCGATTTGCATTCTGTTGGCCTCCTTTGATTGGGGCTGGAAACAGTGAGGTCATGGCCTTCGATTGGGCTTTGGCACCATTCAGGTCATGTACTTCGATTGGAGGCTGGCACCAGCATGGGAGTGCCTTTCGTCTGAGCCTGGACTTAGTGCAAGTGTGCCTCTGGCTGGGACTTTCTTCCTTGTTGCCTTCTTCGATTGGGCCAGTGAAATCAATGTGAGCGTGTCTATGGCTGGGCCAGGAAGTCAGTGGAAACTAAAGGCTTCGTTTCATACTCCTGGTTGTCTCTTTCGTTCGACCTGGAGAAAGAGGATAGGATCCAGAATCTTCGTTTCCTATTTCCTGTTTCTTTCATTTAAAGCATTAAATGGCAACATGGCCTGAGGCCATGCTAGTATTTGTTTGGTAAACAATTTAACAGTTAAGGCAAGTTCAGGTAAACAGAAAGCAAAAAAACGAAAGGGTTAGCTCTGAAAAATAACATGTTAAAAGGGTGGAAACGAAAGGAACAATGGTATGTACATGTTTGAAACGAACGAAAAGATTATTTACATGTTATGTCATGAAACGAAAAGTTCAAAGGTAAGAATAACTTACCTTGCTTCAGGCCTTGAATGGATGTGGGACCTTGAGTGGGGGGCCAAGATGCTGGATTCAAAAGAGAGGGCCAACAACTGTGCTTGGAATGCTAGATTCGAAGGAAGGAAAGAAACAAGTCTTATGTTTCTTTCCAAACTGGATTCAAAGGATACTGAAGAGTACTTGTTCTTCAAAATCGAAGGAAGTAAGTATGTGGTTCTGGGTTTTTTCTCACAAGTGTTGAAGGGACTTGAGAGATTTGTTGTGTTTGAGAAAATTTGGGAGATTCGTTCCTCTGGTCCAAAGATCCTCCTAAAAATATGTGTTGGAGCCTCTTATTTATAGGCAAAGTTGGCTGAAGTTTTTGGAGGGAAAACAAAATAATTTGAACAATTTTAGTAAACTGCTCTTTGCAGCCTTCGAGGGACAGTGCTTTATTGCCATTTTGGTGCAAGGAATTGGGCAGTGCAGGACTGCTGTGCAGCAGTTTTGGAGTTTTATGGCCAGTGAATCAGGCCCGAGCCTGGCAGTGCATGTGACTTGGTCGACAAATGCCTTTGGCCTCTCGTCCTTTTGTCTTGACTCCCTAGACTCACCTTTCGGCCAGACTTTCAGTAACCATCTCTTTTTTCAATCGAAGTGACATTCGAATGACTTCCCTAGACAATCCTTCGAATGGGCCAAATTAATGCTCTTGGGATGGATCAGTAATATATGTCCTTCGAATGGGGACATCCAAACATGCCTGACAAAACTCTTCGAATGCACCACCACGATGCTTTCTTCGCCTGAGGCAATGACATAGTAAAGAGTTTGTATGCTTGGAACAGGCCATTTCTAACAGGAAATCCTTCCCACTCAAATTTACTTACAAAGGGGCCACATGGCCAAACGAAAGAATGACAAAACACTTGTGCCCAAGGATTCACACCCCCAAGCAAAGGATGTGCGCCAGGGATGGAAGGCTCAATCGAAGCTTGCAACATTGGAGAAGTCACTCCCCTAAACGAAAAAGGCGTGCAAGGGCAGGATGTGTGATTGAAAGAGGGAAAAAGAGAGGCTTTTTCCTCCTGGATCGAAGGACATCATCAAGAGGGTTTTTGCCTTGTAGGGGGCACTTATGGCCAGCAAACATGGTTTTCAAGGCAAGCAATGTAGGCAGCAAAAGTCACAAACAAAACCTGCAACTAGAAGTCACACGCCCATGCGAAAGAGGCACGCTAGCATCCATTTTGAGCAATCGAAGGAGGCCAAGAGTCAATCGAAGGATGCTGATCGAAAGAGACCTGTCAGCACATGAAATCAAAGAAACAAAAAACACACATTTCGTGCTTGATTAGAAGTTAGTGATACATAGGCTAAGAATGTTCAAAACACTTGACAATTTCTGCATAATCAATGCTCGAAGGTGAGAGGTTAAAACCGACTGTATTTAGTGACCTTGACTTTTGTATAAAAATGCAAAAATAAAAATGGGATCTTAGGTCAAAAATTGGGGTATGACAACTGCCCCTATTTAAGTTTCTTCTATCTGGAGATATGAAGATTCGAATCTTCATTTCAACGAGATTGAAGGGACTTAAATATAGAATACACAATTTTTGGCCTTAAGATACCATAATTATGTTTATGATCTGATATGAATGTAATATTTTGAATTTAATGAGGAATGATGTTGTATGAGACAAACTACTGCTAGAGAAACCAAACACATTATACAATAATCCTACAAGGGAAGAGATTATAACTCCACTGGGGAACAGAGCTACAGACTTCAATTGAGACTCTTATTAGGGTACAACTTCCAGAGAAGAAAAAATTACTGACTCTATCAGAGAAGACGCCTTGCATAGGCTGCCAAAAGATGGATGGTTATTGACCCAAGATGATGGTGAGTTTACAACTCAGGGTCAAAGGTAGACAAAAGATACACTAACTTTTCTGATAGTGAACTACTAATTTTTACTGAAGATAGGGGTTTCATAACAAACTTCTCTGCGGGTTTTTTCCGAAGAGATACCATTTGCTGCTGAGATAACATATAGATGTAGATACACAAGCTGCTCAAATAAAGAGGCCGCCACTTGCTGTCTTCAAAAGATATCAATAATACACAAGTTGCTCATGAAGAGCCGCCGCTTGCTGTTTTTGTTTCAAAGATAACAATAACACACAAGTTACTCATGAAGAGATCGTCGCTTGCTGTTTTTCAAAGATAACAATAACATACAAGTTGCTCATAAAGAGATCGCCGCTTGCTATTTTCAAAGGTATCAATAACATACAAGTTGCTCATGAAGAGACCGTCGCTTGCTGTTTTTCAAAGGTATCAATAACGTACAAGTTTCTCATGAAGAGACCGTCGTTTGCTATTTTTTCGAAGGTATCAATAACATACAAGTTGCTCATGAAGAGACCGCCGCTTGTTGTTTTTTCAAAGATATCAATAACACACAAGTTGCTCATGAAGAGACCGTCGCTTGTTGTTTTTTTCAAAGATATCAATAACACACAAGTTGCTCATGAAGAGACCGCCACTTGCTATTTTATCAAAGGTGTTAATAACACACAAGTTGCTCAAATACAGAGGCCGCCACGTACTATCTTTCAAAGGTGTCAATAACATACAAGTTGCTCATGAAGAGACCGTCGCTTGCTGTTTTCTCAAAGGTATCAATAACATACAAGTTGCTCATGAAGAGACCGCCGCTTGCTGTTTTTTCAAAGGTATCAATAACATACAAGTTGCTCATGAAGAGACCGCCGCTTGCTGTTTTTTTCAAAGGTAACGATAACATACAAGTTGCTCATGAAGAGACCGCCACTTGCTGTTTTCTCAAAGGTATCAATAATATACAAGTTGCTCATGAAGAGACCACCGCTTGCTGTTTTTCAAAGTATCAATAACATACAAGTTGCTCATGAAGAGACCGCCGCTTGCTGTTTTTTCAAAGGTATCAATAACATACAAGTTGCTCATGAAGAGACCGCCGCTTGCTGTTTTTTTCAAAGGTAACGATAACATACAAGTTGCTCATGAAGAGACCGCCGCTTGCTATTTTCTCAAAGGTATCAATAACATACAATTTGCTCATGAAGAGACCGCCGCTTGTTGTTTTTCAAAGTATCAATAACATACAAGTTGCTCATGAAGAGACTACCGCTTGCTGTTTTGTTGAGATTCCTAAAAAATATCGTGAAGATATTGCTGGAGGTGAGAATCAATAATTTCATCGGGGATGGACAAACTGCTCATGAAGAGACCTCCATTTGTCATAACATAAAGAAATTCAGAAATAATCAAACTGCTCAAATAAAGAGTCAGTCTCTTGTTGTCACGTCGATATTCCAGAAGAAGGTTATGATAACACTACTATGGAATAAAGTTCATCTTCAATGGGGAACCATGAATAAATCCTTCCTGAGGAGACCAAGTATTTACATACACAAGATCAATGCACTCTTTATCTAGGTTTCACAATCTAGAGAGATCCACAAGGTATCATTCACAAGAGAAAAGCTCAATCCAGGAATAAACTGGAGAGAAAATAGTCAAACAAGACTCCACCCAATGAGGAAACAACTCAAATGGGGATTTATCCTATCCAAAGATGGAAAAGGAAAGCTAAAGCAAGATTCTTCCATGAGAGTTAACTCAGTGGGGAATTAGAAAGGAGGCGCACTTTATGCTTAAGTTGACACTCTATTTGAGGAGAGGAAATATGATAACCAAAGTATACAGATCAAGAACATCAACAAATATCAATGTGTGTGCATGATGCAAGCGTGAATGAATAAATCAATGTCATGTATATGCTGACAAAACAAATAGAGGAGATAGACAGAAGATGATAAGACATCACAGCACAACCCGACACTCAGCTAATCTCAACAAGATGGTAACATTACTGGAGATAAAAACAAAAGTCATCATTGGAGTAAAGTCCTTTTACAAGGCCTAAATCTCTCTGGAGAGGAAAGTATTTTCGGTAGAAAACCCAAAGTCCAATCTTCTATTGTCAACAATCCATTGAAAGGATAACAATACAAATAATGTTTCATCTGGAAAAAGTCATGCTTAGCTGGAGATACTGGGAACACCACCCTCTGATAATGTGTGCAAAACATATCACATATCTTAACAAATCGGGATTGCCTCTAGGACTAATTTTGGATGCCCCAAGCTATATGGTTGATAAGGAGAAATCGTCTCAAGAGGATTTTACAAAAGACTTGGCATTCACCATGCTCTGGTGTCTTCAAACTCTTAGAGAGATTCATTAAATCTCGACGTGATTGCCCCGGATTGACTGTAGTTGGCACAACAAAGTCTTCAAATTTTGCCCCAAAAGGGTAAACAAGTTGGGAAAGCATTAACTGGGAGAAGCAACATGTTCGTGCTAACGGTCTTCAGGTGACATGCCCCTGGATATGATTTTTTTCTTGAAATGATTCTCTAATTACTCAACAGAGTTTCAGGCCTTAATAGAATAAACTCATCACTAGTGCTTATATGTGAGCTTCCTTGATATCAAACAAATGTTTTGCAGTTAGAAAAGTTTATTATGAGAATGAAAATTCTAATGCAACAGTTATGTAAGTCTTGAAGGTTTTGAAAAGATATCGCACAAATTTTGCGAGTTAGAGCACCATTTATTTTTGTATAGGAAAAACATATGATACCAACATAACTATTTAGAACATTCATGGGAGTCAGGAACACTATCTCATTGAATTATGCTTTCCAAAATAACATTGCTTCAATTAGGACATTTAAAGGTTATAACATGGTCTGGCTCATGGTTTTTAGAAAAAGATTTTTAAGGCTCAAAATTTATAGGTGCCCACCCATTCTTCGTGATGTTCTCCAACCCTATGTTCAGTTAATTTAACATGAGTGTTTATCTCTCAAAAGGATTTTGTGACAGTTAAGGAAACGACGAGGCTTTCAGAGTAGCAACCACCCTTATGTCTTCGTGTTTGTAGTCACCAATTTGTTCTTTGATGAGGACTTTTCTTTGTAGTCCTTATTTTCCCTAACTTTTGCCTGAACTAATTCTTTTGAATTGATAGTCCAACGGGATGCCCTAATTTTTGCCTAAGTCACTTGTTTTCAAGTTTTTTGACTTAGCGGGCTTTCTCTTTTCTTGATTTTTGAACAAAACGTGTGACATTAGCTTGTCTTAACTTGTTGAAAAGATTGTGATTGCCTCGTTTCTTGATGAATGAGGGATAACATTGTGGTTCCACATCTTCTAGATTCATTATACATGAAGGATAGCCCTCGTAGTTTCTCTTTAAAAATATCTTCCTTATGAATTTTGAACACTCAATCAGATTAACTGAAAACTACCCTGCCCTAGGTTAAAATTTGAGGGTTTTTTGTATAGAAAAGAAACTCCTACTTCAAGGCTCAAAAGGGGTTATCAAGGGATTATCTTCCTTATATCTCCGGTGTTTAGGGATTTGAAACAATGCCTGTACATCGTCAGCAAGATTTTATTCAGAAAGCATACGACCAGAGATTTTGTGTTTTCAGATCATCATCCTCCCTTCAATATCTGCCTAGGCAAGAGAATGGGCAACAAGTTGGTATCATAATGCAAAAAGAAATTTAAAATTTGAAAACAAATATGAGTGAAACGAATGAATTTCTTCAAGACAAACATACTCATTGTATTAAGATAATCATTCAGATGCAAACAAGTTCTTACATGCAAACAATGTTTTGATAAACAAGAAAAATTACAAAAAGCAGAAATAAGTTAGTAATCTGGGAAGGCTTTCCATCTGGACTTGAATCACCGAAAACATCCTTCAAAACTCAAAGTTACCATCAATCGTGTTTACTCTTCAGCACATGCTTGATTTGAACTTCAAAACCAACGTCCTTGAATGACAAGATACCACTTCTGACCAACTTCTGAACCTCAATCTTCAAAGCAAAGCAACCCTCCAAGTCATGCCCAGGAGCACCTTGATGAAAGGTACAAGCCAAATCAGCTTTGTAGTACCAATGTATCTTCTCAGGAACCTTCGGTGGAGGTCGGGTCTGAACCAAATTCCTCTACATCAGGATAGGGAACAACTCTGTATAGGTAATTGGAATTGGATCAAACTAGGTTTTCCTCTGATTAGGAACTTGCTGATTCTGTTTATGAATATGATGATTCTGACGATGATTATTTCTTCCTCTGGTTCTCTTCTTGGAAAAGTTATTATCAAACTTCTTCACACCATTAGCTGAGCTACCATCTTCATATGAACATCCCTTTTTGAAATCTTCTTCTAGACGCACTCCCACATTCATCTTGTCAGGAAAGTCATTAGGTGCATTAACCATCACCCTCTCATGAGAGAATGATTTTAGAGTTTCAGTGAAGACTTTTATCATCGCTTCCTCCCTCCTAGAAGGATTGACTTGGGCAGCAACCAAATTTTCAACCAAACCAGTTAAGTGCTCCACACTAGCTTTCAAAATAGTCATCTCTCTACGGAGTTCAGAAACCTCTTGCTTGATATTCTCCATTGTTCTCTTAGCGCGAGTGTTGCACTGGTCAGACCAAAAGGAAAAATAAGACTTGGAAAAAGACCTTTGAAAGTGAAACAAAAAATGTAGAATGATGTATGATATGCAGAAGAGAGTTTTTATTTGATTTTCAAGAAACTCAAGATATTAATTTGTAAACATTAAAATGTGAAGATAAAAGACGAATTTTAAATTGGATCAAAGAGTTGATCAAGTTATCATCAAGATCAATCATCCATTTTGGTGGATTAGGGTTTTCACCCTATCAACACCCAAGATCCATTGAGCTTGACGAAGCTTGTGATGTTTACAAAGAAATACTTCCAAATTTCTTGAAAATCAAGTGAAAAATAGTTTCAGGGATGCATGAAAGCATGGCTATGCAGCAACCACAAGCAAGGTCACAAACAAAGTCGAAAGGTTCAACGTCACGAGCATGGACTCAAAGGTAAAAAACATCCCCAAGGTATGTACTAAAGGTTTAATCACACCTGTAAAACATGGTTCTAAAAGTTCCCAGAGTCTACATTCCTCCTTCGGATATTACCAACGTCCCAATTACTCGGTAATCAGCAATATTCTCAAGAGAAACTTGTCTGAGTGCAGCATCGCGTGACAACTACTTCCGAATTACTCCGTTATAATCTCCACACTACACCAAAGAGGCCAAGATGGGTTAAGGGTTCTACGGTTATCAGCTTCTCTGGCTCCCTGGTCGAAAGCAATAACATCTTCCCGATTACTCGGTAAACAAATACTACGTTCAAAGGGGCTTTCCACTTAGTGGGGGATTTCATGCCTCCTTCTTCGGGATTACTCCCTCAAAGTTAACATGACTATACCGCCCGTCCTATTTCTAAGTGTAACTTAGTCCGGGTATAGGACTTATCCTTTGTAATCAACACCCAAATAACCATAATATATCACAATTAATCAAACAAACAAGTGATAATAACAAAAAACAAATATGACAAATTAGGCTTAACCCACTTTAGGGATGGACCAGCAAGAGGTCAATCTGTCATCAGCAGAGTCGCCATTCCTGTAGCGGTGAAAATCGGATATCGAGCTATTAATTAACTCGACTCGTAAAAGCAAGAGTCGCCACCGCGCTTTATTATTTCCAAGGGGAAAGGGAAAAGAGCGAAATAAAACCCTAAAACATGCAATGTAAAATAATACTTAAAAGTAATGAAATACAATGTGTTTTTGAAAGAGATCAAGGGTTTGGGGGTTGGTTATACAATGGGAAGGTATTAGCACCCAATGCATCTGTGGTACTCCGCAGGAACCTTTTTGGAATATCTGTTTTTGGTTAAAATTGTTTGTTATATACAAGGGTGTATTTATCTACAACTATGTTTGCTTAAGGGGAAAGAAATGAGTTTTTATTATTGCGTTCGTGAGGGTTTCACGACCCTTTGCCTACGTATCCAATGAAGGAATCAAAACATCGTAGTTCCTCTAGAAAAAAGTTGATTTATTTGTGTTTTTTAGTGGGCGACATTAACGCACACATTCTAGCAATAGGCACGGCCGATATCGCGGTAGAACGGAGATAACATGCCCTTGGGGGGAGTTTTGATTTGTTGAGTGTTTTGCGGGTTTTAAGATATATTCAAGTAAGGATTAAAGAGTGTTTTGGATTTTTTTGGTTTGTTTACTTATTGATTTTATCTTGCCAGACACTCCTAATTACTAGCATTTGTACAAAGTAAATAAAATGCAGAAAGATAAAATCCTACGCTATTACAACCGTATCGAAAGGCATAAAAAATATGAAGGAAAAAAAAGGATAAAAGTAAGAAAAATAAGTGTCTTTCGACTCAGGCAGGAGCACCCTTCGATTTGCATTCTGTTGGCCTCCTTCGGTTGGGGCTGGCAACAGTGAGGTCATGGCCTTCGATTGGGATTTGGCACCAGTCAGGTCATGTACTTCGATTGGAGGCTGGCACCAGCATGGGAGTGCCTTTCGTCTGAGCCTAGACTTAGTGCAAGTGTGCCTCTGGCTGGGACTTTCTGCCTTGTTGCCTTCTTCGATTGGGCCAGTGAAATCAGTGTGAGCGTGTCTCTGGCTGGGCCTGGAAGTTAGTGGAAACCAAAGGCTTCGTTTCATACTCCTGGTTGTCTCTTTCGTTCGACCTGGAGAAAGAGGATAGAAGCCAGAAGCTTCGTTTCCTATTTCCTGTTTCCTGTTTCTTTCATTTTAAAGCATTAAATGGCAACATGGCCTGAGGCCATGCTAGTATTTGTTTGGTAAACAATTTAACAGTTAAGGCAAGTTCAGGTAAACAGAAAGCAAAAAAACGAAAGGGTTAGCTCTTAAAAATAACATGTTAAAAGGGTGGAAACGAAAGGAACAATGGTATGTACATGTTTGAAACGAACGAAAAGATTATTTACATGTTATGTCATGAAACGAAAAGTTCAAAGGTAAGAATAACTTACCTTGCTTCACGCCTTGAATGGATGTGGGACCTTGAGTGGGGGGCCAAGATGCTGGATTCAAAAGAGGGGGCCAACAGTTGTGCTTGGAATGCTGGATTCGAAGGAAGGAAAGAAACAAGTCTTATGTTTCTTTCCAAACTGGATTCAAAGGATACTGAAGAGTACTTGTTCTTCAGAATTGAAGGAAGTAAGTATGTGGTTCTGGGTTTGTTCTCGCAAGTGTTGAAGGGACTTGAGAGATTTGTTGTGTTTGAGAAAATTTGGGAGATTCGTTCCTCTGGTCCAAAGATCCTCCTAAAAATATGTGTTGGAGCCACTTATTTTTAGGCAATGTTGGCTGAAGTTTTTGGAGGGAAAACAAAATAATTTGAACAATTTGAGTAAACTGCTCTTTGCAGCCTTCGAGGGACAGTTCTTTATTGCCATTTTGGTGCAAGGAATTGGGCAGTGCAGGACTGTTGTGCAGCAGTTTTGGAGTTTTATGGCCAGTGAATCAGGCCCGAGCCTGGCAGCGCATGTGACTTGGTCGACAAATGCCTTTGGCCTCTCGTCCTTTTGTCTTGACTCCCTAGACTCGCCTTTCGACCAAACTTTCAGTAACCATCTCTTTTTTCAATTGAAGTGACGTTCGAATGACTCTCCTTGACAATCCTTCGAATGGGCCAAATTAATGCTCTTGGGATGGATCAGTAATATATGTCCTTCGAATGGGGACATCCAAACATGCCTGAAAAAACTCTTCGAATGCACCACCAAGATGCTTTCTTCGCCTGAGGCAATGACATAGTGAAGAGTTTGTATGCTTGGAACAGGCCATTTCTAACAAGAAATCCTTCCCACTCAAATTTACTTACAAAGGGGCCACAAGGCCAAACGAAAGAATGACAAAACACTTGTGCCCAAGGATTCACACCCCCAAGCGAAGGATGTGCGCCAGGGATGGAAGGCTCAATCGAAGCTTGCAACGTTGGAGAAGTCACTCCCCCAAACGAAAAAGGCGTGCAAGGGCAGGATGTGTGATTGAAAGAGGGTAAAAGAGAGGCTTTTTCCTCCTGGATCGAAGGACATCATCAAGAGGGTTTTTGCCTTGCAGGGGGCACTTGTGGCCAGTAAACATGGTTTTCATGGCAAGCAATGTAGGCAGCAAAAGTCACAAACGAAATCTGCAACAAGAAGTCACACGCCCATGCGAAAGAGGAACGCTAGCATCCATTTTGAGCAATCGAAGGAGGCCAAGAGTCAATCGAAGGATGCTGATCGAAAGAGACCTGTCAGCACATGAAATCAAAGAAACAAAAAACACACATTTAGTGCTTGATTAGAAGTTAGTGATACATAGGCTAAGAATGTTCAAAACACTTGAAAATTTCTGCATAATCAATGCTCGAAGGTGAGAGGTTAAAACCGACTGTATTTAGTGACCTTGACTTTTGTATAAAAATGCAAAAATAAAAATGGGATCTTAGGTCAAAAATTGGGGTATGACACACCCCCGCAAGGAATATTTCGCCTTCAACAAGGACTTAATCCACTATAACAAAACTGATTACAGACAACCCTTATTAAGTCTGATCAACCGTTTTGGCACCCATAATAAGTCTGTCGATCCTTAATATAAGTCCACTCAAACTGCATCAAGAGTCTTCTTGAGGTCTGACCGTTCCTTGGTCTCCCAAGGAGTCAACAATAGTTGAATACTTTCAGCGTATTACATATTGCTTCTTTTAAGCTGATTACATAGATGTTTCAATACAAACAAAAACACCTAAGTGTTTTACAGCAAGACACAAACAACAACTCCTTGCTTCTTCTGACTTTTAACAAGATGTATATGATAATAGTTGATTAGCATCTTGTAGAATCTTCTTCTTCATCGATCAAGCTATGAGCAACAACTCCTTGCTTTTTCATGTTTCATCAAAGATGTATATGATTAATAGTTGAATAACATCTTGTTGAAATCTTCTTTCTCTTCTTCTTTATTTTCTCTATTTTGTGTAGTAGTCTTCAGCATGTTTAGCATTCCAGCTTTGACATCTTCAGAATCCATGACTTTTCAGCTTGATGGCCAAGGGCAACTTTCTTCAAATATTTGATCTTCTTTTATAACCTTGAGAGAGAGAGAGAGAGAGAGAGAGAGAGAGAGATTGTAAGGATAGAAAATTCTTTATATGCATCAACGGTTAGTTTACAACAGATATAATAAGGTATAAGAGTTTAGACAACATAAAATAATATTTTCCATAGCTTATCTTTTTTCAATGCTAGCTTTCCACCTTTTCTATAAATAATGTTTTTCTAATAAGCTTGTAAATAGAGATCTGTTAGAGAAAGATAATATGGGAAATGGTTGTTTGTTCTTAACGGTTACAATGAGAGTAGTTGATAATACAATACGAAAGGATTGTCCTTGTGTTGCTCTAGAAGAGTAGAGGTCACATACACTTTATGTCCCTTTTGTACACCATCACACGTTAACCATTTGAACTCCTTCTTATCTTTAGAGGCTTTAGATGATTTGAATGTTGAAGGTTGTTGTAGAAGAATCACTCTTAAGTATTAGAACCTAAGTTTTGGAGTCTTCAGAACTTATCCCATCAGTACCTTGTATTCAGAGTCTTCAGCACTTGGTTGTAAGAACTTGACTTTCTTCATATCGTCAAAACCTGTTCAGCGGAACCTTGTCTTTATAATCTTTAGAACTTGTAACACACATAAGTGAAGCTTTAGAAGGCCTTCAAATCCTAACCACCAAGTCACGATCAGAGCCTCTTGTACTAACGTTCCTAAGACACCTTGCATAAGACATATTCAGAATCTTGACTTCAACTGTAACACCTAACCAAATGTTTTCTTCCAGAGTGTTTATGTTTAGAATTTGATGACGTCGCACGTCTTATGCCAGAGTTAGAATATTATAGCAGCAGCTACACACTAGAACGAAACCATTAGAGTATACAATTGTTCTCTATGATATCATATAATGTTATCATCAAAACATAAGGTCATATGTAGAAAAACTTTTTGTTCTTACAATCTCTCTCTTTTTGATGATGACAAACCATGTATTTTGATAGAACAATTTATACACGGTAATCACCGTAATTGACAAATTCAGAGTTAAGCTCATAGCTCACCCTGAATATGTTAATCCCAAAATTTCATTTAAGATTGTTCAGAGTCTCCCCCTGAGCCCAAGACTCATAAAATAAATTTTGAGTTTTCAGAACATAAGAATAGAGAAGGAACACTTCCCTACAACAACTCATCAGAGTTTGACTAGAACACCCGGTCTTCATCTCAGAACCTGGTTACCATCAAAACTTGATGAAGAATCAAAACTTGATTTTTAGCCCGACTGAATAATGCCACGCATCATTTATCAGAACTTCTATTTCATGATTCTAATATGACAACCAAAACATTATACTTCTCAAGCATCAATGTTTGGTATGATATTTTCCAATATATCATTCATTCAGACATTTCACAACTTTTGAATAGAAAATACGTTGCAGAAGCAAATGTATCAGAGCATATCTTATGAGTGGCATCTCTGTATCAAAGCATGCATCAAAATGTTGACATGACTTCCTTTCAGGAGACCACAACTTCTGAAGCTTTATGTCTAAATTTCATGCTTTCAGAAAGTTTATAACTTCTGAACAATATGATATCAAGCAAGACTACCTTACTTTCAGTAAGTTCACAACTTCTGAATTATGTTTGGTACATCTCTTTGAATACTCATATATTCATGAAGTGTACAACTTCTTATATATAAAATCAGTGTTAATTTCGTCCATAAGGTTCTCAACCTTATCCAGCAGGATCTTCATATTCAACTTGTCTTATAATACCCAATGAACTAGTTCATAGTTCCTGGATTGAAACATCAAACAAATATTTAGTAGCAACATCATTTTATATGTTTGAGTTTAAGATTCTGAGAATAAATATTATCAAAATCATTTTACTTTCACCCCCCTTTGTCAGAAATAAAAAAGGTGATAAAGAGACAGAAGAATGAATCTTTGAATGAAAAACCAACAAACAGCTAAAAAAACTTTATTAAGCACATGAGTTTAAAAGATGCAATTGTTTTAGAAATAGAAGAAAGTAAATCTTAAGTTCTAATACAAAGATTTAATCCTAAGACTCATTGTTAAACTTCTCCATAAACTACTTCAACATCTCAGCCATCTGAATGAAATAAGTTGCTTGAGCAGCTCTGTTTTCTTCATTTTTGTCCAGACGTTCTTGGATACGATTATTGGCCTCTTTGACTTTTTCTAAAGTTTGCTTCAGCCTATTAATTTCCTTCTCAACATCCATAGAAGGCTTCACTTTAAAGAAAGAAGGTTGAAAGTTTACCATTGCTAACACAGTATCAGAAGTACTGGATAAAGGGACAACTTTTAAGGCCAACACAACTTTTGGTTTAGGAGCAGGTTAGAGGAGAACCTCTGTGGTGGCTTCTTCACGGGCTTTGTTCTTCTTGGCAGCTTCAACAAGGCTATATGATTCCATGATTCTGGATTTTGTTTCCAGCCAATATCTGAATGACTTCCAAGTCACTTCTACTTCCTCTGGATTTATGTTAGTTAGATTTCTTATTTCTACTAGTTTTAGAGCATTTTTTATGCGCACTCCAAAATGGTACAATAATTCATTCAGAGGAATATGTTGAATGTTACTTTTGGCAAAGTATACCAAGGGTTTCATGGTGTATAGACAAGGATTCCTATCATGCACATCACTAATCTTTAGAATTTCTTCTTCAGATAAGGGAACATCTTGATGTTCAGGAAGACCTTCTGCAGACTGAGATAAATGGTTGGGTGCATGAGAGTTAATATTAATTCCCTTAGGAGAAATGAAGGAGGAGTGTGGGGATGGAGGTTCGAAGGAGATTAGATTTATCTGAGGCTCTATAGGAATAGAGGCAGTGGCGTCTATGGTTTTTGAACTTTATTGGTTTGAGGCAACTGGATGTTCATTTAACTCTATTTTAGAAGCTCTAGCTCTAAAGGGAGTAGAATATTCTTTTGAAATTCTAACAACCTGATAAATGCAAATTGTATCTATTTTTTTGTATATACTTTTTGTTGCACTTATCGATTTTTTATTGTTAATATTGTTGAATAAACCCGACTTTTGTGTAAATACGTTTAGTTTGAGTATAATTCTTTTTCGTATATAAAGTGTATCTTTTGATAGTTATGTATTCATTTTGTAGGTATTTGAGCATTGTTGGAGCAAGAGGAATAAATCTCCAAGAATAATTTTTTATTAATAATGAATAAGGAAAATGATGAAATCATTCCAAGTTATGCAATATAAGCAACAAAAGTTGCTGAACAGTCTTGGATCGTCGGGCGAAAGAAGCCATCAACGGGCGACAGTGGGCGAGAATAGCCAATTTTGATGTTGCCTCTGCCTTGCTTCGCATCAAGGTTGCCAGGAGAAAATAAATACCTTCGTCGAGTGAAGCTTTGTGTCACCGGGCAATTTTATATATTTGTTTCAGTTAAGGACATGGCTTATCCTGGGCCAAGTGAATAAGATATGTTGTCGGGCGACGCTTTATGTCGCTGGGAAATTCTCGCGGAACACATTTTCTTTATAATTTCATTTTGTTTCATTTTGGGTGATGGTTTTAGGGGTCATTTTTGTTCTCCCAATTCCATCAACGTCATTTTTGTAGTGGATTAACTTAGATAACTATACTAGGGCTTTGCTTATGGATGACTGGAGGTGGATTTATCATTGACCATCACTGTGATACGGTGGGAAAACTGACTTGAGTTTTTGCGTTTGTTTTCGCAAATGTTTCGGTTGAGCAAGAGTCGCCACCGACTTTTTATTTTATCCTAAGGAAAGGTTAAAAAGCACAGAAAAAACCTTTGAGATGTTTTCTTGGGTTCGGGGAGTAGATTATAGAAAGGGAAGGTATTAGCACCCTTTCTATCCATGGATATCCATGGGCTCTTAGTTACTTGCTTAGATCAACTTGCCTTGATTTTCAATTATTTGAAATGGTACTTTCAATTGTTTAAAATGGTGCTTTGTGTGTGTGGGTTTGAACATGTTTTTGAAAAGAGGCCAATGTGGTGGCAACCTTTGTAATGATCCATGTTGGGATGTATACAAAGGTGTATGTCTTTTGAAAAGTTTTCAATGTTTTTGAAAGTTGTTTTGAAAGTGTGTTGTGAAGTGTGTTTTGAAAAATAGGCAAGTGTTTTTGTTTTTGCAAGTTTGGCAAGTAACCAAAAGTTGTCTACTCCTAAATTTCTCAAAGATCTTTGCTATGTTTTAACCCTTTTAACAATTTTGTTCCACCATTGTATTTGGTGGACAATCTTGTGCTAGGATGTTAACGGGACAGGCGCGGGTCATCGTTTAGACCATGATTGCAATGGTGCCAAGTGTCTTTGGGCAATTTTCCTTTAAGGGACTTGATCATTTTTAGGCAACTTTCGAAAGTGTCATCGAGGGACTATGATCATTTGAATTTGTTTTGTTTTGCCAAAGACACCTAACATGCAATATGGCCCATTATTGAAGGCAACAAGTGGAATTCCCTAGGGGTGCAAGTGTGATTAGTGTTGTCCATTTTCATGCTTGTTTATCTTGAATTTAGGTCAAACTATTTGTTGTTTTTTTTTTATTTGCATACAAAACTCTAATTCTATCATGGCATATTTAGAAAGCTTTTAAAGTGCGGAATTTAAAGGTCCTAAATTATTACAACACAAATTAAGGGATGGGGGGTACAAATGTTCAAATGGGGATATTTTTAGCAAGAAATTAAACCTAAACTATTACATCCAAATTGAATTTTTACAAGGTATTTAATTGCACAATAATTAAATAAAATATAATAAATAAGATGCAAAAAATGATTTTTTTATATGTATGTAAAAGGTATTTTTTATGTGTCAAATAAACAAAAATAAAAAGGTTTAATTTTTGGATTTTTTAGGTTTAGGGTAAAACCCTAATTTTGCTAAATAAAATGTATTAATTATTTATTATATGCAATATTTATTAATTATGTATAAAAAAATAAATAAAAAGAAAGTATATTGTCAAAAAGTGATTTTTTAAGTTAAAAATTAATAGAAAAAATAAAAATGTATTATTTTTATGTTTTTAACCTAAATAGACTAATAAATATATAAGTATTTATATTATTTATTAAATATATTAAATATGTACAAAAATAAAATATTTAATATTTACAAAAAAAAAAGTATATTTTTTTATAAAATGTTTTCAAAGGTAAAATAAAATAAAAATCAGAAAATAAAAGTGTTTGTATTATTTTTTTTTAATTTTTAAATAAAAGGTATTATGTATTTATTTACATATAAAACTAAATGAAACCAAATAAATATCAAATAAAATGTAAAAAATGTGAGAAAAATATGTTTAATATTTTTTATATTTTAATAAAAAAATAACAAATCAGAATCAAAAAGAAAAAGTTAAAAATGACAAATAAAACTCAAAATGGGCCAGGGGGTGCATGTGAAATGCAGTGGTGCAAATAGAAAAAGCAATTTCAGGCCCAACCCAAGAGAGGTTGTCTTCAACCTCCAGACAAATGTTTGAAAATGCGCGCGCTCCCTTGCTTCAACCACAACTCCTGATTCTTTGATTTTCAGCACAAACTCATAACATAAAAAATGTCAAGCATCAAACCACGAATCCATACATATAAAGAACTTGACCTAACTCTCAGAAATGAGAGAGAATTTCTCCATCCCTAATTCTTGACCTAAGTTTTTTCTAATGTTCAGGTTCCAAATTCTCTCAGCACATGCAATATAAATGGAAAGTAATTATATGTGTAGCTTCAGGGCCATGAGTAGAGCATTTTTCATTCATAAACCTAAAGCTAACTCTTCCTAGATTGAGAGATAGAAGTCCATGAACTTACCTGTTCAGCTTGGATCGTGTCTGACAATGGAGGCTCTTTCAAGGCAATGTGAGGACTTGTACTGCTTGCTTGAAGTTCAGGGATGCTTCTCCAACCTTTAGCTTGCCTTGAAACTAAATGAATCAAGATATGGAAGTCAATCTGCAAAACAGAAAAAGTGAAAATGGTGAAGTTGGTTAGGGGTGTTACAGTTCGTGTCCAATGCTTGGGATAGTTTGTATAGGTGGTATGGAGTGTGTATGAACTGGTTTTGGCCAAGGCGCACGAATGGATTGAGTTATGGATCTGAAACTGCAGGGATGCCCTGTTTTTGTGCAGTACAATGTTGTTTTGAGGTTTAGGGAGGTATGGAAGGTAGTTAGCTCGTGCCTTAGCTCATGTTTGATGTATGGAATGTGTTCAACAAGTTTGTCTAAGCTTGTGTTGGCAGAAATGTGAGATGTGTTAAGTTATGCAATGTTTCTTCTAACTTAAGCAAAGTTTGACAAGTTGGTTTCTAGACTTATGCAGGCCCCCTAAGCATGCTGCCTCAATCCCTCTTGATCAGTGTGTTATGTCCATGAATCCTGTGTCCAAAGATATGGCCTTGTACTTCTTGATTTGCAAACTTGACATAAAGCCATACTTTTCAAAAATGGATAAAGTGCTTTTTCTAATTAAGGCTTAATTCTTTATACAATGACCAAATGCACAAAATAATGCCTTGGCACAATGGATTGGCATTTAATTATTGAGTAAGAAAAGGATTAGAGGCCTGTAACTAGCTTGCTCATGCTGATTTGAAAAATTGCACAAGTTATGAACATGGAAATGGCTCATGAACAAAGTGACTTTTGCCCATATTGCCAAATTCGATTCTCCCTAACCACAAGGGTGTTTGATGAGTTCTTGGACATTTTAGAAAGCTTGGAATGTGTGCTACAATCCATATTTGTAATGCAAGTTGAAATTCCAAGTGGAAGCATGTGAAAATTGGCCATGAAGTTAGGCAAAAATCCTGCCTAGAATAGGTCAAAATTTTTCTAAGTTAAGAATGTTTTGCACCCTTGTTCCAAAAAATCATAACTTGAGCTACAAGCTTCTTTTGAGGAAACTTTGTGAATAAAAGTTGTAGATTTTGCAATGGACTATAACTTTCATGTTTTGAGCTTTCCTTGAATCCAAATGTATCTTGATGAAAAAATGGGACAAAGTTAGGAAAAAATTAGGGATTTTCATAACTTAGAAAAATTCTAAGTTATGAAAATTCTTCATTTCAAACCCTAATTTGTGATTTTTGATTTCCTGATGAACAAGTTTCATGATTTGACATGTTTTGATGAAAAATGAATCTTGACACTTGATTTTGACCAAAAAGTCAAAGTTTGACTTTTCAGTATACAGTCAAATTTGGCTCAGTTGACTGGAAAATTCATCTGTCAATCTTGTGCATTTGGGATCTTTTGAATTTGTTGAACATGTCAAGACAATTCCTTTGGGTCCTTGAGTCCATATATGAGCTTGGTTTGCCATTGGTTAGGTCAAACAGTCAGAAATTGCCTTTGTGCAGTCAAAACCCTAAAAATGACCATTTTGCCCTTTTGGTGATTTGATCAAATTTCTTGTGGAATTGTGATCCAAACTTGACCAAATGGTTCATATGAGTTCATAATGTTGATGTGGGTCAAAAATCATGAGGTTTGACTATCAATTGACCACAGTTGACTTTTTCCCCAATACAACTGATTTCTAGGTCAACTGTCCAATTGACTGGGCAAAGATTGGAATCAAGGCTTGAAATTTGGTATGGATAAACTTGGGAGTCCAATATGAAGCATGAAAGTCATCTTAGGAATTTTAGGTCAAAACATCTTTGTGCAAACACAAATCCTAATTTGGGTCAACAGTGCAAGGAGGAGTCTTGAGCAGAGCAAATCCTAACTTGATCCTGAACTCCAATGGTCTTGTGGTGAGAAAATGTTGAAGAAATGGGAGGGCAAATTTTGGTGTACAACAGTTGCCCCTGTTCAATCTTCTTGAACCTGAAGAGTTAGATTGGCAAGTTTGCCTTTCGCGACTCGAGGGTAAAAGGAGATTGGACACTAGAGTGCCCGGAAATTTGCACTCACATGCTGGAGTATCAGCAATGTGATGGCGGGAATGGGCTTATAGATGCCATTTGGAGATAGGATGGATGGGCTTATAGATGCCATCGTGAGGTGTGACAGAACCTTGTCGGGAATGGGCTTATAGATGCCATTTGGAAGTGTTGATCGCGTAAGAGATTCCTTAGCGAGAACTTGCGTACTTTGAGAAAGAAAGATGTTTTCCTGGCTTGTTACAGGTGTTGATCTTCAGTTTCTTCATGCAGATATGCCCTGGCTAGATACATGTATCGAATCTACAATTGGTTGCTCACAAATGTGCCCTGGCTAGATACAGGAATCGAATCTGGAACTGTTGTCTACAGATGTGCCCTGGCTGGATACAGGTATCGAATCTGGAATTGTCGTCTACAGATATGCCCTGGCTGGATATAGGTATCGAATCTGGAATTAGTTGCTCACAGATATGCCCTGGCTAGATACAGGAATCAAATCTGGAATTGCAAAAGGTTGGTAGAGATAGCTTTCCTGGCTGGATACAGGTGTAAGCCTCCGTCCTGAGAATGAAAGATAATTTCCTGGCCTGTTACA
Organism: Vicia faba; assembly: GCA_948472305.1. Classification (NCBI taxonomy): domain Eukaryota; kingdom Viridiplantae; phylum Streptophyta; class Magnoliopsida; order Fabales; family Fabaceae; genus Vicia; species Vicia faba. Next base: position 219,742,023 of record OX451736.1, read on the forward strand.
GGGGTTGATCTTCAAACTCTTCGTGCAGATATGCCCTGGCTAGATACAGGTATCAAATCTACAATCAATCACTCACAGATATGCCCTGGCTAGATACAGGTATCGAATCTGGAATTGCGATAGTTGATAGTAATCATCTTTTGGATTGATCTCTTCCTGAAAAGGCAAAACAACAGTTGTATGCGAAGTTATGATGTATGAGATGCATGATGTCATGATGCTCAAAATGAGATAGTGTTGTATGCACTTTGTCATGTATGTAAGCAGGATGTATGAAATGTGAAATGTCTATGAGTGTATTTTTGTCTAGGAAAATAAATCCTTGACGACTTGGCCGAGGAATCAAATCTTGGGCTGATGTTGAAGAGTAGAGTTCTTCGCTTCCGCTGGGGATGGTGGTTGTGAGAATAAACCGGTAGGAGAAGATGACTCCGTTGAGGAATAAACTTGTTGGAGAAATTACTCTGAGGGGAATTACTCTGTGGGAAGAGATACTTCGCTGTGGTTTTGATGAGGGCTCCGCTGGGGGTTCCACTGATAAGTTATGTTGGGGAACTTGATGAACTCCGCTGGGGATAGGAAGAACTTCGCCGAGGACGATCTTTCCATGGTAATTAGCTGAGGATAACCCAGTTATACCCTGGTGGGGAAATAACCTTTGAATAAAGTCGGGGAAAGACGTATGTACTCTGCAGGGGATAAGCTTCCAGAATCTACTGGGGATAAGCTTCAAGCCCTGCTGGGGATATGGATTCCACTTTCCTGGGGAAACTTTTCAGATTGTACTGGGGTGTTGGTATTCCGCCTGGGAACAATCTCATATTAAGACTGCCGGGGATGCTTGTTGAGGAATGTCTATACTCCACTGGGGAATGTTGAGATCTTCTGGGGATACCCAACTTCCTTTAGGTTGGCCGTAGACTAACTCTGCTTGAGGAGAATATTGCTGACTTGCTAGGGGAATATTGTGCCTTTTCAGGGCTGATGGGAGACCAACTCTTCCTGGGGAGAGTATTGCTGAATCTTGTCTTACTCTGTGGGGAGTTGAGGTAGCTTGGTCACGTTCTTCAGTCGAACCTACCTTGACACCTTGGTGGACAGAGCAACTAGATTGTTTAGACAATTCTTTATTGTCCCTGTTTCTGATGTCACCTGTAATTAGTCTTTTGTTTCGCATGCAACTATTCCTATTTAGCAATTAATGTCAAATGCATATATCAAAAATGAACATTGGACGTTCTTCGCAAAACAAAATAGAAAAAGGAAAATCAATGGATAATTTGTCTGAAAAATTGAACTTGTATTGATTTTGAAATTTGCATGTAAATAGGCGTTTTTGTACAAGAGGCTGACGTCCTAGTAAGAGAACGCCGCCGAGCAAAAATAGAGTTTATACAATTTTGTGAAAAGAAACAAAACAGCTATATGAAAAATAATCCCACTGGGTTCCAACTCTGCTATCGCCTTTATGTCTTCAAGCGTCTCATCACTTTGCTGCTTAGTTGAAACTGAAGCTGATTGATCGATGTCGTCTGAGCCCGATAATTGATGCCGAATTTTAGATGCAAGGTGATCCAATGAGACATAGTATTACGCTCTATCCCTAACTTTTGCCTGGACCGCCCTTTCGGGTTTTCAGTCTACCGAGATACCCATTTTTTCCCAAGCCTCCTTTTCAGGTTTTCGACTTGCCGGGTGTACAGATTTTTTTCATTTCGTCCCTTATTTTTCCCAAACCCTTTTGGTTCGCCGGGAAGCCCTTATTTTTGCCTAGGTGTATCAACCTAGCGGGTCTTTAGTTCATGCGTAGTATCTTTTTACTATGTCCGCATTGGCAGGGTGAGGAAGGTCGTCACCGTCCATGGTGGTTAGAATCATGGCTCCTCCTAAGAAGATATGTTTAATCACAAATGGCCCTTCGTACGTAGGGGTCCATTTTCCCCTGGGATCACTTTGAGGAAGAATGATGCGCTTGATTACCAGGTCTCCGACTTGATACTCTTATCGTCTGACTTTCTTGTTGAATGCCCTGATCATCCGTTTTTGGTATGTTTGACCATGACAAATAGCAGTGAGTCTCTTTTCGTAAATTAGGTTTAACTGATCAAGCCGAGTTTGGATCCAGTCATCTTCGCTCAAGTCTGCATCCTTCATTATCCGGAGAGAGGGTATCTGGACTTCAATAGGCAAGACTGCCTCCATGCCATAGACCAAGGAAAAGGGAGTTGCCCCTGTTGACGTTCTTGCTGAGGTACGGTACCCATGAAGAGCAAACGGTAACATCTCATGCCAATCCTTGTAGGTCACTGTCATCTTCTGCACAATCTTCTTGATGTTCTTATTCACTGCTTCGACAGCCCCATTCATCTTCGGCCGATAAGGAGAAGAGTTGTGGTGCTGTATCTTGAATTGCTCGCAGAGCTCAGTGATCATCTTGTTGTTAAGATTGGTACCATTATCCGTAATGATCCTCTCAGGTATACCGTATCGACAGATCAGGTTGTGCCGAATGAACCGTGCCACGACGCTCTTGGTTACGGTAGCATAGGAAGCTGCTTCAACCCATTTTGTGAAGTAATCAATCGCTACCAGGTTGAAACGATGCCCATTGGATGCCGTCGGTCTGATTTCTCCGATCATATCAATGCCCCACATTGCAAAAGGCCAAGGTGCCGTCAGGACGTTCAGAGGAACCGGAGGAATGTGCACCTTATCAGCATAAATCTGGCATTTATGACAAGTTCGAGAATGTTGGTAACAGTCGGCTTCCATTGTGGACCAGAAATATCCTTCCCGAAGGATTTTCTTTGCCATGGTGTGTCCACTGGAATGTGTTCCGAAGGTACCTTCATGTAGTTCTGCCATGATCCTTTCTGCTTCAGTCTTATCCACACAACGCAGTAAGGTTGAATCATGGTTTCGCTTGTAGAGAATGCCATTACTGAGGAAGAATTTTGCCACAAACCTTCTTAGGAACTTCTTGTCATTGACCGATGCGCCTTCAGGGTATTCTTGAACTTCAAGGTATCTCTTCACCTCATGATACCAAGGTTTTTCCGTTACCTCTTCGGTCTCGAGATCGCAGCAATGTGCAGGTTCATCCAATTTCCAGATAATGATCCGGGGAGCCTCGTTGTCCCATTTGACTTTGAACATAGAAGACATTGTCGCTAGTGCGTCCGCTAACTGATTCTCCTCTCTTGGGAAGTGTTCAAAAGTTATCTCTTCGAAGTGGGGAAGCAATGTCAGCACATACTCCTTGTAAGGAATAAGATTTGGGTGTTTCGTATCCCACTCGCCTTTGACCTGATTGATCACGAGAGCGGAATCTCCGAAGACACTCAGAAACTTGATCCTTAAGTCAATTGCAGCTTGAAGACCCATGATGCATGCCTCATACTCCGCCATGTTGTTGGTGCAGTTGAAACATAGCCGAGCGGTGAGTGGAGTATGAGTGCCTTTGGGGGATATGATCACAGCGCCGATACCATTACCCAAAGCGTTTGAGGCTCCGTCAAAGTGCATAGACCATCAGGATCCTTCCTCAGGTCCTTCATCCGGTCCAGGTACTTCACAATCAGTTACTACCATGATATCCTCATCTGGAAATTCAAAGTTCATCGATTGGTAATCATCCACTGCCTGGTGTGCCAAATGGTCTGCCACTACACTTCCCTTGATTGCTTTTTGAGTCGCGTACTGGATGTCGTATTTTGTTAAGATCATTTGCCATCTTGCTATTCTTCCAGACAGAGCAGGCTTTTCGAATATGTATTTGATTGGATCCATTTTTGAAATCAACAGAGTAGTGTGAGTCAACATATACTGTCTCAGCCGGCGAGCAGCCCATACCAGAGCGCAACAAGTTTTCTCGAGCAGTGAGTACCGAGTCTCACAGTCGGTAAAATTTTTGCTCAGGTAATAAATGGCGTGTTCTTTTCGGCCAGACTCGTCATGCTGCCCCAGCACACACCCCATTGAGTTGTCAAGTACTGTCAAGTATAGTATTAGAGGTATCCCTTCAACCGGTGGCATAAGAATGGGTGGTTCTTGGAGATACTCTTTGATCTTTTCGAAAGCGGCCTGACATTCATCATTACAACGTACTACTTGATCTTTCTTCAGCAGCTTGAAGATTGGTTCACAGGTAGCAGTTAGATGTGAGATGAATCGGGCAATGTAGTTCAATCGTCCTAGAAAGCCTCTGATTTCTTTCTCTGTCTTAGGAGTTGGAATCTCTTGTATGGCTTTCACTTTGGCAGGGTCCACTTGAATGCCTTTGTCGCTTACGATTAAGCCTAACAATTTTCCAGATCTTACCCCAAAGGTGCACTTGTTTGGGTTCAACCTCAGCTTATACAACTTCAGACGGTCAAACAGCTTCCGTAGATGGTCAAGGTGCTCCTCCTCGGTTTGGGACCTTGCAATCATATCGTCGACATATACTTCTATCTCGTGATGGATCATATCATGAAATAAAGCAACCATGGCACGTTGATAGGTTGCCCCAGCATTTTTCAACCCAAAAGGCATGACCTTGTAGCAAAAGGTGCCCCACTGAGTGACAAAAGTGGTCTTCTCCATGTCTTCAGGAGCCATCTTGATCTGATTATAACCGGAGAAACCATCCATGAAGGAGAATACTTTATGTTGAGCAGTGTTGTCAACAGGACGTCAATATGAGGCAGAGGGAAATCATCCTTAGGGCTCGCTCTGTTCAAATCCCTGTAATCAACACACATTCGGACCTTACCATCCTTTTTCGGCACTGGAACCACGTTGGCAATCCACTGAGGGTAAGAAGTCACTGCTAGAAACCCGGCATCAAATTGTTTCATAACCTCAGCTTTGATTTTCTCAGACATCTCTGGACGCATACGGCGGACCTTCTGTTTTACCGGAGGGCAGTCTTCCTTGGTAGGCAGGTGATGAACCACAATGTCGGTATCCAACCCAGGCATGTCTTCGTAAGACCAGGCAAAGATTTCCACATAGTCATGCAGCATACGAATCAACCGTGGCTTCACACTGAGCTCTAGATTGGCACCAATCTTGACTTCCTTTCTGTCTGTCTCATTACCCAGATTTACCGTTTCCACTGGCTCTTCATGTGGCTGAATGGCCCTCTCTTCCTGGAGTAACAGTCTTGCAAGTTCACCAGGCACTTCGCAATCATCTTCACCTTCGTCTTCGGCTAAGTTGATCGAATTTTAGAAGTCATAACTGGCGGTAGCAGAGTCGTTACCAGTGAGATCCAGAGTGGATTGGAACCTGTATGAGTGAGTGTGTGTAAATATAGCTATTTTGCAATATATAATAAAGAAAGAAAAGGAGCGCAAGATTTTGAAATGCAACAAACGTCCAATGTTTTGATTAATGATATATGAAAATGTCATACAAAAGCCCTCACAAATGGAGCCATGGTGCCCCGGGTAGGACACCGAGCCATAAAAGTTTCAACATATTGTTTGTTACAAATTGAAAACAAAAGAGTTCATTACTGAGTGACAAAAGTAATAAGTGTGAAGTCTTTGGCAGTCCAGTTGCTTGGTCCACTGTCGGTTGTTGGGTAGATCCAGCTGTCGAATTCAGACTCCTCCACGTCGTCTTCTATAGCATTCACTCCCGGGTTGGTGATGAACACAGGAGGTCTTCCAATTCTTGCTTTACGAACAGCCCTCTGAGCCTACAGTGAAACCCAAACCAAACTTGTCGGTCTTCGGAGTAAAGTCAGGAAGTCGGCCCCAGTTTGCACACTCACCCTTCTCAATCACAGCCCGGGCATCCTTTAAGGAAGCCATCTTCAAAGGAGGGTCTTCAATCACAGTTTCAGCTGACGCCAGTGTCTGAGGCACTTCTTCAAAGTGTTGAAAGGGGGTTTCAATGAACTCCCCATCCATTTCTATGTACCAGAACGAGTTTAGGTGGCTGACCATATATTCTTCCTCCCCCTGAACTGTGACAATCTTTCCTCTGATTGGGTAATTAAGCTTCTGATGTAGTGTGGAGGTCACCGCTCCAGCCTTGTGGATCCACGGACGACCCAGCAAACAAGAGTAGGATGGACGGTTGTCCATCACATAGAAAGTAGAATCAAAAACTTGAGAACCAACCCTGATTGGGATGTCAACTTCGCCATGTACCATCCTTTTCGAACCGTCAAAGGCTCGGACAACAATGTTACTGGGCTTGAGCTCCAGACCCTCACAATCCAATCTGTCTAGGGCCTTCTTGGGCAATACGTTCAGTGAAGAACCGGTGTCTACCAACACATGGGCAAGAGTAGTGCCCCTGCATTCAATGGAGACATGCAAGGCATCGTTATGGTTCTTTCCTTTAGCAGTCAGATCGGCGTCAGAAAAGCCCAACCCATTATCAGCAGTCAAGTTGGCCACACAATCAGTAAATTGATCAGCAGATGTTTCTTGTGGCACATGGGCCGTCTTCAGGAAGGAGATCAGGGCCTTGGCATGGGCCTCTGAACACAACAACAACGATAGCATAGAAATTTTTGATGGGGTGTGCCTCAACTGCTCATCTACATTGAAATCACTTTTCTTGATAATCTTGAGGATCTCCTCCATCTCTTGCTGGGAGGCTTCAACAGTGGTTGTCTTCGGTGCCTCCATCAGGGCAGAAAAATCAGTAGCAATCCCTTTGCCCTGAGCGTCGGATGACTCGGCAGCAGGGGTAGAAACAGGAACTTGATTAGGAAGGGAAACATGCACACTTGCAGGTGTAATGATAAGAGGTTTCTGAATAGCTGGTGGTGCAATATCTGGAGAGAACAGCCTACCACTGCGAGTAATTTTGGCAGGCCCGATGATATTGCTGACATCGATACTTGTATCAAACTCTTGTTTTACTCCAAGAACATAAACATCTGCCCCATAGTGCCATGGGACAGCCTTGTCGGATGTATAAGGGAAAGGCCCCGAAACAGTGATGATGATATGAGCAATCTTCTGAGTGGACATGATTTTGACAGGCTTCTTTGAAGGAGCCTTGAGAGGTTTTTTGAAAATAGTGACAATAGAAACTTCTTCGACAGGGACAGCAGGAACAACAATTTTCTCGAACAAGATTTCTTTGCTATCCATCAGGCTTTGGATACCTGATTTCAGCAAAGGACAACCAAAAGGCGAAACAGCACAGAGAAGGCAATCTTCACCATATCCCGGAAATAAACCGGCTAGCAACAGATTCCTTTTAACAGTCAATAATGGAGTAACAATCTCTTCCACGAAGGCTACATACCGGTCTTCTTCCACAGCATTCACTCCATGCTGGGGCATGGGAGCAGTCACAACATTGGGCCTTTCGGGCGCCTCAAACTGTATTTCTTTAGCATCAATAAGGTCTTGAACCTTATTCCTCAGAGCCCAGCAATCGTCTGTAGTATGCCCCGGGCTATCAGAGTGATAAGCGCCACGGGCATTGGGGTTGTACTTTGGAGAAGTTGTGTTCACTACCTTCGGAGCTTCTTTGACAGTTACCAGATTAGTTGACAGTAGTTACGGCAAAATCTGAGACAGGGTCATGCTGAGCCGAGTGTACTGCCTTTTGGGACTCTCACCCCTTGGTTGGTTGAACTGCTGAGGAGCAGCAACAGGCTTTGAAATTACCAATGCATTAACAGCTTGGCGGCGTTCCAGCTTAACTTGTCTTCTAGGACCATAAACAACACTAGCTTCCTTCTTGAAGGGCTTCTTTTCAGTACTCGCAGCGACACCTTTCTGTATCTTCCCCGACTTGATACCAGCTTCTATCCTCTCACCAGTCAAGATCAAATCTGTAAACCCAGCAAAAGAATTACCAATCAGATGGTTAAAGAACGGACCAGACAAGGTCCCTAGGAACATGTCAACAAGTTCACGGTTAGTTAGCGGTGGCTGCACCCTGCCAGCCAGGTCTCTCCACTTTTACGCATACTTCTTGAATCCTTCGCCCGTCCCCAGTGACATACCCTGAAGTTGGGTACGCGTAGGAGCGAGGTCAGAATTGTACTGATATTGTTTATAAAATGCGGTGGCCAAGTCTTCCCAGTTTCGGATACTGGCTCCATCCAGCTGATAGAACCACTCGAGTTGAGCCCCAGAAAGGCTATCCTGAAAGAAATGGATCCAAAGGTTCTTGTCTGCAGTGTAAGGTTGGATCTTCCTTACATATGATCTGAGATGCATCTTCGGGCAGGATAGCCCGTCATATCTTGCAAAAACTGGCACTTTGAACTTCGGGGGGATGACAATTCCAGCAACTAATCCCAAATCTTCGAAATCTAAGCCGGGAACTCTCTGCAGCTCCATAGCTGCCAACCTGTCTTCCAAGCCTTTATACTTATCATCGGCGGGCGGGTATTGTTGATCAGAGTAGTCTTCGTCCTCTTCATCCTCCTCTTCTTCAACCTCGGATTCGGAAGGTACCGCAGTCGCATTCCCTTTACTGGTTCCCTCTTCAGATGTAGGGGGAAATTCAAGGACTCTTCTGGCTTCACCCTCAAACCTTCTTCCTAGGGTAGCCACCCCGATTATCTTCTTCTTCTTTTTCACTTGCTCTTTGTTCCCCAGCAGGGCTTTCAGATCTTCCTGATCCTTAGCCAAGGTCATCAGGAGTTGTTGAAACTGTGAATTCTGAGACTGCAAATCCTTGACCGTCTGTTCGAGATCCATCTTACTGAAATAAACAACAGAAAGATAAGGAAACCTGGTGTGGAGACCTGCTTATGCACATGATGAATGGTATGCTTATGTATGCAATGCATTCAAGGATTTAGAAAGTTCAAAATTGTTGCAAACAAAAAGAACGCACGTCATATTAATAAGAAGAAATTTGTCAGTACATAAATGCACCATGGGCCAAATATTACAAAAACTTATCAAGGTAAAAAGATGTTGCGCATCGTCTTTGGTGCGATGTAGGTGTTGAGGGTCTCTTCCTCATGGAGTCGGCGGGTAAGCTCCAAAACCTTCTTCTCACTGGCATAGAAGCTGGCTTCAAAAGTGTTCTGTTCCTCCTTGAGTTCGATCCAACTCTTCTGCATCTCCTCCCACGATGTAGGCATGTCAGGATATAGGATGGTGTAGGGAACCCCTCCTTCCTTAATGGGCTCTTTAATCACAGGGAGAACATAAGGATAAGGCATCAATAGATTCTGGGCTCGAGTTCGTACCCACTTGAGATAAGGCTCAAGAGGGATGGAATTCTTGTGTCCCAGTGTCTTGCTGTCTACCTTGTTAGGCATCCTCTAAGTTCTGATGAATCTTTGGCGAAGTCCTTGCGCATCGTTGTCGAAGTCAAAAACTAGGTCAGGAATCAACATGTCGTGAGGGCCATCCCTTCGTGCATATCCAAATTGTCTCAAGGCTAGACAAGGGCTGTAGGTAATGCCTCCCCTAATGCCAAGTAATGGAACATTAGGGAACTCTCCACAACGATCGACGATGATGACATTTTCTCTGGACCGAGAACACCAATGTACATCAGAGTGAGTGAGGGTCATCAACCGTTGTGACCACCTTAAGCCTTGGTCATTCTTCAAAACAGATTGTGGAAGGTGCGAAATAAACCACCTTGCAAGGAGAGGAGTACAGCACATGAGAACACCCCTCTTTCTCATTGTTCATGTGTAAAATGAGTGAAGAATGTCCCCAAGCAATGTTGGTATTGGATTTCTGGATAAGAATATTTTGACGGCGTTGACATCTACAAGCTGGTCAAGATTTGGGAACAAGACCAACCCATAAACGAGGAGTGCCACAATTTCTTCAAAGGCTTGTAGGTCCAATGAATTCCAACACTCTTGTGCCTTCTCAAACAAGAATTTTGCCAAGAAGCCTTTGACACCGCTTCTAGTTTCCCAATGCCCCTTGATGTCAGATGTCTGCAGGTGTAGTGCTTGAGCAACATCTTCAGGCTTTGGTTCCTTTTCCGTACCGTTGTAGGGTAGTTGATTAAGGATAGGAATTCTCAGGAGTTGAGAAAATTCCTCCAAAGTGGGCACCAACTGGTAGTCGGGGAAAGTGAAACAGTGGTGAAGGGGGTCAAAGAACTGGAACAACACCTTTACCATGTCCTCTTCAATGTTGGTGTTGACTAAGCTGAGCAGTCTACCATGTCTTTCACTGAAGGGAGAGATTTCCAGAATTCTTGATGTGAGCTCTTTGAGTTGAGGAGGGATTCTCACAAGGTTGACTTGGATAGTTTTCCTGCGAAGAATTTCCATGACCTACAAAACTAGAACAAAGATGAAAATCTAAACCCTTGAAGTGGTTAGTGAATGCATATGATGCTTTATGATGTTCATGATGTATGCACAAACATATGTACAAGCAAATCACATTAAACCCTAGTTTCAGGCTTGCATGGGGTTTCATAGGTAAGTACCCTATTGAGTGTAGTTGGCTTAAAAACCTGTCCTATAAATAGTAATCGGGTTCTAAGGAGCTCAATATCACTGGATTATTTTCATTGTTCATTGTTTTGGTTTAGCCACTTAACTAGCGACCAAAATATTCCAAGAAAACAACCCTCAATGAGTGTAGTATCGAGTATCTACCAACTTCGGACTGCACCAAAGCCGGTCATCTCACTACCCCTAATGAAAGGCCAAGATGGTCAAGTAAGGTTCTAGGTCCTTAGTGCTTAGTGACATCACTCAGTGACCCCGTACTCTCCTTGATTGAACTCAAGGGTTACCGGTACTCACAAATATGTCGCACTAATATAGCTATTGCTTCAACCGTGTCGGTATACCCCGCACAGTTTCCACAACGTATTGCTATCTATGAATGTTTCCCCAAATCCGGGTGTAGGATTTCAAACCCAAACAAGAGAACCAAGATATAAAGCAATCAAAGCAAACAATTAGTCATGCAAGAGGGTGATCTAAGCCCTAAGGTTTCTCCCCAGCAGAGTCGCCATTTCTGTGATACGGTGGGAGAACTGACTTGAGTTTTTGCGTTTGTTTTCGCAAATGTTTCGGTTGAGCAAGAGTCGCCACCGACTTTTTATTTTATCCTAAGGAAAGCTTAAAAAGCACAGCAAAAACCTTTGAGATATTTTTTTGGGTTCGGGGAGTAGATTATAGAAAGGGAAGGTATTAGCACCCTTTCTATCCATGGATATCCATGGGCTCTTAGTTACTTGCTTAGATCAACTTTCCTTGATTTTCAATTGTTTGAAATGGTGCTTTCAATTGTTTGAAATGGTGCTTTGTGTGTGTGGGTTTGAAAATGTTTTTGAAAAGAGGCCAATGTGGTGGCAACCTTTGTAATGATCCATGTTGGGATGTATACAAAGGTGTATGTCTTTTGAAAAGTTTTCAATGTTTTTGAAAGTTGTTTTGAAAGTGTGTTGTGAAGTGTGTTTTGAAAAATAGGCAAGTGTTTTTGTTTTTGCAAGTTTGGCAAGTAACCAAAAGTTGTCTACTCCTAAATTTCTCAAAGATCTTTGCTATGTTTTAACCCTTTTAACAATTTTGTTCCACCATTGTATTTGGTGGACAATCTTGTGCTAGGATGTTAACGGGACAGGCGCGGGTCATCGTTTAGACCATGATTGCAATGGTGCCAAGTGTCTTTGGGCAATTTTCCTTTAAGGGACTTGATCATTTTTAGGCAACTTTCGAAAGTGTCATCGAGGGACTATGATCATTTGAATTTATTTTGTTTTGCCAAAGACACCTAACATGCAATATGGCCCATTATTGAAGGCAACAAGTGGAATACCCTAGGGGTGCAAGTGTGATTAGTGTTGTCCATTTTCATGCTTGTTTATCTTGAATTTAGGTCAAACTATTTGTTTTTTTTTTATTTGCATACAAAACCCCAATTCTATCATGGCATATTTAGAAAGCTTTTAAAGTGCGGAATTTAAAGGTCCTAAATTATTACAACACAAATTAAGGGATGGGGGTACAAATGTTCAAATGGGGATATTTTTAGCAAGAAATTAAACCTAAACTATTACATCCAAATTGAATTTTTACAAGGTATTTAATTGCACAATAATTAAATAAAATATAATAAATAAGATGCAAAAAATGATTTTTTTATATGTATGTAAAAGGTATTTTTTATGTGTCAAATAAACAAAAATAAAAAGGTTTAATTTTTGGATTTTTTAGGTTTAGGGTAAAACCCTAATTTTGCTAAATAAAATGTATTAATTATTTATTATATGCAATATTTATTAATTATGTATAAAAAAATAAATAAAAAGAAAGTATATTGTCAAAAAGTGATTTTTTAAGTTAAATATTAATAGAAAAAATAAAAATGTATTACTTTTATGTTTTTAACCTAAATAGACTAATAAATATATAAGTATTTATATTATTTATTAAATATATTAAATATGTACAAAAATAAAATATTTAATATTTACAAAAAAAAGTATATTTTTTTATAAAATGTTTTCAAAGGTAAAATAAAATAAAAATCAGAAAATAAAAGTGTTTGTATTATTTTTTTGTATTTTTAAATAAAAGGTATTATGTATTTATTTACATATAAAACTAAATGAAACCAAATAAATATCAAATAAAATGTAAAAAATGTGAGAAAAATATTTTTTATATTTTTTATATTTTAATAAAAAAATAACAAATCAGAATCAAAAAGAAAAAGTTAAAAATGACAAATAAAACTCAAAATGGGCCAGGGGGTGCATGTGAAATGCAGTGGTGCAAATAGAAAAAGCAATTTCAGGCCCAGCCCAAGAGAGGTTGTCTTCAACCTCCAGACAAATGTTTGAAAATGCGTGCACTCCCTTGCTTCAACCACAACTTCTGATTCTTTGATTTTCAGCACAAACTCATAACATAAAAAATGTCAAGCATCAAACCACGAATCCATACATATAAAGAACTTGACCTAACTCTCAGAAATGAGAGAGAATTTCTCCATCCCTAATTCTTGACCTAAGTTTTTTCTAATGTTCAGGTTCCAAATTCTCTCAGCACATGCAATATAAATGGAAAGTAATTATATGTGTAGCTTCAGGGCCATGAGTAGAGCATTTTTCATTCATAAACCTAAAGCTAACTCTTCCTAGATTGAGAGATAGAAGTCCATGAACTTACCTGTTCATCTTGGATCGTGTCTGACAATGGAGGCTCTTTCAAGGCAATGTGAGGACTTGTACTGCTTGCTTGAAGTTCAGGGATGCTTCTCCAACCTTTAGCTTGCCTTGAAACTAAATGAATCAAGCTATGGAAGTCAATCTTCAAAACAGAAAAAGTGAAAATGGTGAAGTTGGTTAGGGGTGTTACAGTTCGTGTCCAATGCTTGTGATAGTTTGTATAGGTGGTATGGAGTGTGTATGAACTGGTTTTGGCCAAGGCGCACGAATGGATTGAGTTATGGATCTCAAACTGCAGGGATGCCCTGTTTTTGTGCAGTACAATGGTGTTTTGAGGTTTAGGGAGGTATGGAAGGTAGTTAGCTCGTGCCTTAGCTCAGGTTTGATGTATGGAATATGTTCAACAAGTTTGTCTAAGCTTGTGTTGGCAGAAATGTGAGATGTGTTAAGTTATGCAATGTTTCTTCTAACTTAAGCAAAGTTTGGCAAGTTGGTTTCTAGAATTATGCAGGCCCCCTAAGCATGCTGCCTCAATCCCTCTTGATCAGTGTGTTATGTCCATGAATCCTGTGTCCAAAGATATGGCCTTGTACTTCTTGATTTGCAAACTTGACATAAAGCCATACTTTTCAAAAATGGATAAAGTGTTTTTTCTAATTAAGGCTTAATTCTTTATACAATAACCAAATGCACAAAATAATGCCTTGGCACAATGGATTGGCATTTAATTATTGAGTAAGAAAAGGATTAGAGGCCTGTAACTAGCTTGCTCATGCTGATTTGAAAAATTGCACAAGTTATGAACATGGAAATGGCTCATGAACAAAGTGACTTTTGCCCATATTGCCAAATTCGATTCTCCCTAACCACAAGGGTGTTTGATGAGTTCTTGGACATTTTGGAAAGCTTGGAATGTGTACTACAATCCATATTTGTAATGCAAGTTGAAATTCCAAGTGGAAGCATGTGAAAAGTGGCCATGAAGTTAGGCAAAAATCCTGCCTAGAATAGGTCAAAATTTTTCTAAGTTAAGAATGTTTTGCACCCTTGTTCCAAAAAATCATAACTTGAGCTACAAGTTTCTTTTGAGGAAACTTTGTGAATCAAAGTTATAGATTTTGCAATGGACTATAACTTTCATGTTTTGAGCTTTCCTTGAATACAAATGTATCTTGATGAAAAAATGGGACAAAGTTAGGAAAAAATTAGGGATTTTCATAACTTAGAAAAATTCTAAGTTATGAAAATTCTTCATTTCAAACCCTAATTTGTGATTTTTGATTTTCTGATGAACAAGTTTCATGATTTGACATGTTTTGATGAAAAATGAATCTTGACACTTGATTTTGACCAAAAAGTCAAAGTTTGACTTTTCAGTATACAGTCAAATTTGGCTCAGTTGACTGGAAAATTCATTTGTCAATCTTGTGCATTTGGGATCTTTTGAATTTGTTGAACATGTCAAGACAATTCCATTGGGTCCTTGAGTCCATATATGAGCTTGGTTTGCCATTGGTTAGGTCAAACAGTCAGAAATTGCCTTTGTGCAGTCAAAACCCTAAAAATGACCATTTTGCCCTTTTGGTGATTTGATCAAATTTCTTATGGAATTGTGATCCAAACTTGACCAAATGGTTCATATGAGTTCATAATATTGATGTGGGACAAAAATAATGAGGTTTGACTATCAATTGACCACAATTGACTTTTTCCCCAATACAACTGATTTCTAGGTTAACTGTCCAATTGACTGGACAAAGATTGGAATCAAGGCTTGAAATTTGGTATGGATAAACTTGGGAGTCCAATATGAAGCATGAAAGTCATCTTAGGCATTTTAGGTCAAAACATCTTTGTGCAAACACAAAACCTAATTTGGGTCAACAGTGCAAGGAGGAGTCTTGAGCAGAGCAAACCCTAACTTGATCCTGAACTCCAAGGGTCTTGTGGTGAGAAAATGTTGAGGAAATGGGAGGGAAAATTTTGGGGTACAACAAGCACTAACAAACCGGAAGACTTGTGGTTTATCTCTTCTTCTCTCTATGTATTTCTCTTTTGTTGGGTTTTTTGTGTATTTTACTTTTAACTTATGTATATTTTTAGCCCATGGCATTATATTAAACTTGCTTTACAAATCTTTGTTGATTGTTGTCTTAGGTTTTTTCTTTGTGCTAGGGATTTGAGTTGTTATAGACATATACTGCTTAGGTTCTTATCTAGGATGATTATCTGTTAGTTTATGAACTTTAGAGATAGATTTAGAGCTGACATCTACTTGGGTATCAGAGCTTAATGCCTCTGTGTGGTTGTGATGTGCTGAGAGATCGTCTGTGTGATTACATAATCGTCTTTCAACAAAGGACAACTGGTTGGTGAGGACAAACAGAAATGACAGTTTTTGTCACAGCCCGGGAATACACCGGCATTCAATAAGTTATTTTTGATATTCAGAAGTGGGGTCATAAGTTCATCAACTGAAGCAACAAACATATCTTCTTCAATGGCGTTGGCATTATGGTCGTGTTTGGGCATAGGGTAGTAATGAAATTAGGAATTTCTAGCGCATCGAATTAAATCTCTTTGGCTTCAAGGAGGTCTTGTACTTTGTTCTTTAGAGCCCAACAGTTGTTAGTGTCATGGTCGGGACTCTCATAGTGGTATGCACGACGGGCATTAGGATGATAGTGAGAAGAGGTTGTGTTAAGGTTCTTTGGAGATTCTTTTAAAGTCACTAGGTTGGACCTTAACAAATGTGGTAATACTTGAGATAAGGTCATGTTAATTCTGGTGAATTGTCTGACTGGTCTTTCCATTCTTGGTTGGTTGTTTCTTTGTTGAGCAGGCTCTGGTTTAGGAATCATGACAACCCCCACCATTGGATGGCGTTTAACCCTATCTTGATTTCTCCGAGGATAAACAACAACCACTTCCTTCTTTTTGATGAATGATTTCCTTACAGCAGCAGAAGATGCATCTTTTTGAATCTTCCCATTCTTTATCCCGGCTTCCACCCTTTCTCCGGTCAATATCAATTTGATAAAACCCGCTGATGAACTCCCAATTAAGTGGTTGAAGAAAGGACCGGACAAGGTTCCCAAGAACATGTTACTAATTCTCTTTTAGATAGGGGAGGCTGGACCCTTCCTGCTAGGTCCCCCATTTTTGCGCATAGTCCTTGAAGCCTTCGCTTGAAACCATGGCCATACTCTGGAGTTTAGTATGCGTAGGCACAAGATCAGTGTTGTATTGGTATTGTTTGTAAAAGGCAGCAGCCAGATCTTCCCACTTATGAACATTGGCTCTTTCTAACTGATAAAACCAATCAAGTTGAGTTCCAGACAGGCTGTCTTGGAAGAAGTGTACCCATAAGTCTTTGTCAGCGGTATGGGCTGGATTTTCCTCACATAGGACCGGAGATGCATTTTGGGGCATGAAAATCTGTCATATTTGAAGAACACAGGTGCTTTTAATTTTGGAGGAATGACAATCCCTGATACTAATCCCAACTCCTCAAAGTCCAATCCAGGCACTTTTTGGATTTCCATTGCGCTTAACCGTTCCTCTAGATACTTATATTTGTCGTCGGTTGGAGGATATTGTTCTTCAGAATAATCTTCTTCTTCCTCTTCCTCTTCTAACTCTGACTGGACAACTGTTTCTTTACCCTTCCCATCTTGATTGTCTTTCTCACCGGATGTCATTGCAAAGTCTAGGGTCCTTCTTGTCTGCCCTTGGAATCTTCTTCCCATGTTTAGAACTCTGGTTATTTTCTTTGTCTTATTTTTCTTCTCCTCAACCAGCAAGGTCTTCAACTCTTCTTGTCCTTTGGCTAGGGTTAAGAACATATGTTAAAACTGGGCATTTTGAGCTTGGAGGTCCTTCACCGTTTGCTCGAGATCCATCTTACTGAAATAAACAGTAGAAAGATGAGGATACTTATTGCAAGAAACCTGCTTATGTTATGATGAATGGTACATGCGTATGCAATGATTTCAAGGATTTTAAAGATTCAAATTTGTTTTAGACAAAAAGGAAACACATGTTATATTAATAAATTAAAGCTTGAGGACATCAATGCTTCCTTGGGCAAAATAATACAAAAAACTCTAAGATAAAAAGGTAGTATGCATCCTCTTTGGTGCAATGTAGGCATTCAGAGTCTGCTCCTCGTGAAGTTGCTTAGTGAGTCCCAAAACCTTCTTCCCGCTTGCGTAGAATTGGGCTTCGAAGGTGTCTCTCTCCCCCTTGAGTTGTATCCAATATCTTTGTAAGTCTTCAAGTGAGGTGGGCATGTCAGGATGTAGGATAATGTATGGAACATCTCCTTCCTTAACAGGCTCAATGATTACCGAGAGAATGGAAGGATAAGGCATCATGAGACTCTGAGCACGAGTTCGTACCCATTTGAGGTAAGGCTCAAGAGGGATAGAATTCTTGTGCCCCAATGTCTTGCTATCTACTTTGTTCAACATCCTCCAAGCTCGGATAAATCTCTGGCGAAGACCTGATCGTCGTTCTCATAGTCAAATACCAACCCTTGAATAAGCATCTCATGTGGGCCATCCCTTCGGACGTAACCAAACTGTCTTAAGGCTAAGCCGGGGTTGTAGGTGATACCTCCTGTGATACGGTGGGAGAACTGACTTGAGGTTTTTGCGTTTTATCGCAAATATTGTGGTTAGCAAGAGTCGCCATCGACTTTTCTTTTATCCAAAAGGAAAGGTGAAAAAGCACAGGAAAGACCTTTGAGATTGTTTCTTGAGTTCGGGGGGTAGATTATGAAAAGGGAAGGTATTAGCACCCTTTTCATCCATGGTTTTTGTTTCACCCCAAAATTTGCCCTCTCATGTTTTCCAAAGTCTTCCCCCTGCATGGTTGATCACAAACTCTTGCCTAAGGAAAAAGAAAATTTTTTAGTGGTGCTTTAAGTATCTTTCGATTGGCATCATGGACAAGCACTTCGATTGGAATTATGGACAAGCACTTCGATTGGAATTCTGAAAGGCCCTTCGATTGGTATTCTGAATGAGCCTTTCGATTGACATTATGGACAAGCACTTCGATTGGCATTATGTCAAGCACTTCGATTGACATTCTGAAAGACCCTTCGATTGGTATTCTGAAGGAGCATTTCGATTGGCATGGACGAGCACTTCGATTGGCATTATGGACGAGCACTTCGATTGGCATTATGTCAAGGCTTTCGATTAGCATGCCAAGGGATCCTTCGATTTAGCATTGTGTCAAGGAAGCTTCGACAGGCATGTTAACCATGTCCTTCGATTAGCATGAACAACACCTTTCGATTGGCCTGTTAAAAAAAGCCTTTCGATTGGAATTTCAATTAGTACCCTTCGATTAATATTTGAACCAGGGCCATTTGAAGAACTCCTTCCAGGCCATTTGAAAGAGGCCATCAAGAGAGCACTCAAAAAAACATGTCCAGGTACACTGAACATGAGAAAATGGCATGTTTCCCTTGCAAATGTAGAAATAATTAAATGCTGATTATGGATTTCATTCCTGAGTTAAAGGCCATATTCTTGCCTTTTCTGTTCCTAACTCCACAAGAGCTGATTCGACCAGAGTGACTATTTTCAAATCAAGCATTCGAAGCAGAAGGAGTCCCATTTGAAGGAGGAAAATCAGGACCAATCGAAGACTAGGGCCTGAATGCATTCGAAAATCAAAAGCGTCCAGATTCATTCCAGATTCCAAAGAGACACGAATATTTCAAAAAAAAGGAAATATTTTAATGTGTCTGATTCTTGTCTCATGGCTTTAATGGCCTGGTTAAATGGCTGTCCCTTGCCATTTTCATGCACCCTCACACTACTATAAATACGAGGCCAGTGACACATTACCAAGGAC
This sequence comes from Vicia faba, assembly GCA_948472305.1. NCBI lineage: Eukaryota > Viridiplantae > Streptophyta > Magnoliopsida > Fabales > Fabaceae > Vicia > Vicia faba. Next base: position 219,760,974 of record OX451736.1, read on the forward strand.
GAACAAAAAACATTACAAAAATTATAGTAAAGAAAAGAAAACTCTGCAGAAACAAAACAGATCAGAACGAAAAAGGAGAAACAGGGAGGATTTGGAGATACGTTGCCAAAGCTCATCAGCATCTTCAGAAGTAATCCAAGCCAAAGCAGCCATTATGCAAACATCTCCACACCCGGAGCCACATTGGTAAGGGTTTGCAAAACCAAAATTGCACCTTCATTTAAATACACATTGCATAGGTATTCTTGTTATTACTAATTCTGTTGCATGTAAGCTGAAGCGCAAAGATGAGATCGTGCCATTGTTGGGGCACGGTCTAAGTGTCTCCTTCGAATCTCAGGATAAAACAAATCCAGGCCCAGATTCAGCAGATTCCAATTGAGGAAGGACTCGAATTGGGAGGAGATTCGAATCTGGGGGGGGGGGGTAAAATCCCCCCTGGATCTTTAACGTTTGTTTCGTTTTGCAGGAAATATCTGCTCAGAATCCTGTTCAGAGTTTCGAAGCTTAGTAGCTTAGTTTCGAACTGGATCCAGGATTTCCAGATCGAAGGATGGCATATCCAGATCGAACACCCCTAAAGTGCAGCCCCTCATGCACCTTCGATCAAGCCTCTTCGCTGGATCGAAAGACAGCCCACACCTCTTTCGACCCAGGCCTCCAGAATTATATATATTTTTTATTTACTACCTGTTCCTTCGATTTCATTTTTGTTTTGACCATTTTATTTCCTTTTTTTAATCAACATAAAATCAAAAACACAAAAAACATTAGGCTAGTTTTTTTTCTATTAAAACTTGGTTAATTAATCATTTAATTATCCTAACATTTTTCCAAAACTAAAATTAAGTAGATTTAGATCATTTTCTCAAAAAACTAAAATTAAGTAGATTTAGATCATTTTCCCAAAATAAAATAAAACAACAAAAAGATTTTATTCTTAGGTTTTTTTAGAGGTTATTTTCAGATTCGCACGCGTTTATTTTATTGTAACTGCCTACTGGTTTGTGATAGCTTAACTAATACTTTTACACTTTACTGCTTTATTCCCCCAATTTTGGACATGTAAATAATCCCCCTCCCCGAAGCCTTGTAATAGCATAGGATTTACAATTCCCGCACTTTAAATTCCTGTACATATATTAACTGTTTAGATGTATGCTAACTAGGATTGCATGACAAGATCTGGAAACAAATGGTAGAACACCTAAATGTACAAAGATAATATAAAATTGACACACTCGCACATGCCACTCTTAGGGTACGCCTCACTTGGTTGCCTCGAACGTGGTCATTAAGTATAGGAAGTCTTAGAGGTCGCCCTCTTGTCCAAAGATCAAAGTTGCCTCGAAACGGTTGCCTCGATAAAAATGATCTAAGACATTAGGGTTACCGCTAAGGCGTCCTAACATTGCTTTAGTGACTACACGTCCCTTAATCGAATTGACCCGAAAACTCCAACGACGGTGCTACCTACTCCTCAATAGTGGGATAACATTGTCTAAAGGACATTAGCACAGTTTAATTCCTTTTTGAGTAGGTAGATGTTCTTAAGTACTTGCTCCTTTTAAAACAAAACAAAACTTTTCGCACTTACACTCTCTTTCAAACAAAAACTCTTTTCAAACCTACAAACACAAATAAAAGCAAACTTTTGAAAACATAATGAGCAAGTACCTAAGAGTCCGTGGATAACCACAGATAGAAAGGGTGCTAACACATTCCCTTTCTATAATCTACCTCCCGAACCCGAGAAACATCTCGAAAAGGAATTTTTCTGTGCTTTTGTCCTTTCCATGTTGGATAAAATAAAAGACGGTGGCGACTCTTGCTTACCGCGACATTTTGCGAAAACAAACGCAAACGCGAACCAGCATTCCAAAACAGTCAGTTCTCATTCCCACCGATCACAGAACTGGCGACTCTGCTGGGGAATCTGTTAAGTGAGGTATACCTTAGGATTAGATCACTTGTGTTTTCAATTGTATTGCTTTGTATGCTTTTAATTTTTTGGGCTTGTATCGGAGTTCAATAGATCCTAACCCGGATTTGGGAAACATTCATAGATAGCAATACGTTGTGGAAACTGTGCGGGGTATACCGACACGGTTGAAGCAATAACTATATTAGTGCGACATATTTGTGAGTACCGGTAGCCTTTGAGTCAATCAAAGAGAATACGGGGCCGCTGAGTGATGTCACTAAGCACTAATGACCTAGAACCTTACTTGACCATCTTGGCCTTTTTTAGGGGTAGTGAGATGACTGACTTTGGTGCAGTTCGAAGTTGGTAGATACTCGATACTACACTCATTGAGGATTGTTTTCTTGGAATATTTTGGTCGCTAGTTCAGTGGCTAAACCAAAACGATGAACATAGAAAACAATCCAATGATATTGAGCTCCTTAGAACTCGATTACTATTTATAGGACAGGTTTTGAGCCAACTAAACTCAAGAGGGTACTTACCTATGAAACCTCATGCAAGCCTGAAATCTAAGGGCTCTTTTGTGTGACTTGTGTGCCTTCAAACTTGAACTACTTGCACATTCTTGTTATCTGAAAACATGGGTTCCTTGCAGGTTTTGTTTACAGTCCTTATCCAATAATCTGGATTTATTGCAGGGTTTACTTACATCACTTCACACTTTTTCTTAAACGCATAGCATACACATCATAACATCATGCCTTAACATTTCTTTAACCATTTCAAGGATCTCAAGGGTCTGTGATGCAGGTTATGGTAAATCAAATGGCTAGCAAGGGGCAAAGGGGATTTATTTTCCTCTAGCCAAGGTTGTCTAGAAATCCAAGCCTGATAACTTGAGTCAGGGGCTATGACCCACTCGATATGGTGAGCTTGACTCTTAAAGAAGGACTCTCAACAACATGAAGCTCCTTCAATCAAGCTACCAGATTCAAATTCTAACAGTTTCTTGTTTACCCCGCGAGATCCTTGAAAACATTGCATACATATATCATACATATCATTGCATAACAGGTCTCCCAATACATGTCTCTCATGTTCTCGCTGTTTATTTCAGCAATGGCTTTCCAACCAGACAATCAAGATCTTCAAACTCGAGAGACTCAGTTCAGGGAAATCTTCCTAAACCTATCCAAGGGGCAGGAAGAATTGAGAACACTCCTCATGGGGAATTTGGTCAAGAAAAGTCCTGAAGACAATAAGGACGAACGACTGGAACAACTGCAAGCTGAGTTCAATACCATGAAAACCCAGATGTTGGGGCAGATGGCTCTTATCCAAGGCTTACCTCGGGAACAAGAAGAGATGAGAACCATTATCAGCCAGCTTCATCAAGATAGATACAATAACATGAAGCAAACAGTCAAAGTCGGGGACCAAGTCATTGATCAGCCTCCAAGAAGACAAGGGTTTGGTCTGGTAAAGAATGGACCTCTCCAAGTTGCTACTACCTCAAGGGTCCAATAACAACCTCACCAAAAACAACAGGCTGATCAGAGTAAGCCAAACATGCTCATGAGGCAATTTACCAAAATCAACATGTCACTGACTCAAGCTCTACAACACATGTTGAAGGCAGAGCTGATTACATTAAAGGCTCCTCTCCGGAACCCAAATACTTCCGCTCCTACCTATCATCCCAATGAAAGGTGTGCATACCACTCTGACAGTCCGGGACATGACACAAACAGCTGTTGGGCTCTGAAGAACAAGGTCCAAGACATGATTGATGCCAAGGAGATCAAGTTTGACCCTCCGGAGACTCCAAAAATAATCACTGCTCCTATGACGAATCATTGAAAGCTTTTGTTCATGTGAATTTTCAAGTTGTAATTTCTTTTGTTATTCAAACAATTATCTATTAATGTCAAACTCTGTTTCATTAATGCATTGCATATGTTTGTCTTGAATTCATCCTTTCATTACATTTAAACTATGCTTTTTACTCACTTTATGACATTCAACTCTTGCTAAAAGTTAAAGCCTTTAGAGGGAGGATGACGAAACAATGCCATAATCTCATACAGTATGCTTTTGGACCGACCTTGCTGACGATGTACAGGCGTTTCTTTCAAATCCTAAACACTGGAGTTATAAGGAAGATAATCCCTAGTCAACCCCTTCGAGCCAAAGAAGTAGGAGTTTTCTGTTTTAAACATAAATTGAAACCCTTAATTTAAACCTGGGACAAGGTAGCCTCTCAGTTAATTTAAAAGATGCGCATTGAAGTCGCAAAACTCTCAGTTTATAATACAACGAACGATATCAAAAGAATTCATCTGGAATCAAAAGACAGTGGTGGTTCCTTATCTCATAGGCAATCAATCTCTCAAAAGAGAAAAGCCCTCTGAGCCAAAATCTATAAAGGAGGCTTAAGAAAGCTGGGGCATCCCGCTGACTGTAATCTCGAAAATAGGAACAGTCAGGCAAAAATTAGGGATAATAAATCAAAAGAACGAGGTCATTACAAATCCTCAACAACATGAAAAATGTTGCAAAAAAAATGATGACTGCCTTCAAAAATCCAACTTGTGTGAACCATCACTAAAACGTCGTTCCAAATTTGAATAGAGTTCGACGCACAATTAACTGAGTTTAGGATTGAAGAATATCACGAAGAGCGGGTGGGTACAAATATACTTTGAGCCTTTATCCTTTGTTTCTTAAACCGTGAACCAAGCCACGTTACAACCCTTCAAAAGTCCTAACTGAAGCATGGGTTAGTTCGAAAGCATACTGTTACAAAAGGTATTCTGACTCCTGTAAGGCTTTGCCCTAAATCTTGTGTTGAATTTGTCTTATAAAAAGTTTTCTGCTAAAAAACGCATTTTTCAAAACTTCGAGACAAGCATAAACTTTGCATTATTAGAATATCATTGTTTGCATTTGGCTATTTGTTTGACAGCAGAGAAATTCACACAACAAATATCCGATGAACGAAAGCCCTCTCAGTGAACAAAATCACTTCAAAAAGGATGACACTTCCATTGACAAATCTCCTATCAACAAGGGGACTTGACATGTCACTATCCAGCACACCTGGGGCAGTCCAGTCAAGATTTCAAGAAATCTCTGAAGAAGTGCAGAGTAACCAGGGGAAACTCTCCATCTCCGTCACTTGGGGCATTGAACATCAATCTCGGTGAAGGGTTACGTACAATTAAACATTTTCTAGCAATGTCACAAACACTTGCTACTAGGGGCAATGACAGATCTCCCCAAAATCCTTCTCATAGGATGACTCCCAGCAAGGGTTTAATCTCTGAAAACCTTTCCCCAGCTAAATCAACCTCAATAATCCTCGAGGACTTCCCCTAACGAAGATATCACCTCTCTAGCGGACTGAAGACAAGGTTTATTTCCCCAACAACACCAGGATTCCCCAGCTTGAGTTGGCCTCTCCGACTACTACAAATTAAAGGACCACAACTCCTCTTCCCCGGTAGACTACTCTACAATCCCCAGCAAGTTACTATGAAACCTGGACCCGACCAGATGTCAGTTTAACTTTGACCCCCCAGTAGAGCAACGGACAACCGAGACTCCTGAACTTGTTCCCCAAGAATGAATCAATACTCTCCACAAAGTTCACAACTTTCCCTAACGGAGTTCTCCTTAAAAAAACAAGGATCCTCAGTGGAAACATTCTAAGCAAAGTTTGAAGACATACCTACTCTTCAACAGCAGTCCAGGATTTAATAACTCCCCAACACTTGTCAAGAATTTATTCTCCAAGACAAAATTACATTTTAATAACATTCATAGCATATGCATACAAAATACATATAACATGAATCTCATTTATTTTGAGAACATCATTACACAATGCATACATCATGACATTGCATACAACTAACTCTTTACCTTTTCAGGAAAGATCGATCAACAGATAAAAGTCATTTCCTTTTGAGGTAGTAATCATCCAAGATTCCTTCATTATCCCGTTGAGGTAGTAATCGTCCAAGATTCCTTCACCATCATGTTGAGGTAGTAATCGTCCAAGATTCCTTCACCATCCTGCTGAGGTAGTAATCGTCCAAGATTCATTCACCATCCTGCTGAGGTAGTAATCATCCAAGATTCCTTCACCATCCTGCTGAGGTAGTAATCGTCCAAGATTCCTTTATCATCCTGCTGAGGTAGAAGTCATCCAAGATTCCTTCACCGTCCTGCTGAGGTAGTAATCATCCAAGATTCATTCATCATCCCGCTAAGGTAGAAGTCATCCAAGATTCCTTTATCATCCTGCTGAGGTAGAAGTCATCCAAGATTCCTTCATCATCCTGCTGTTGTAGAAGTCGTCCAAGATTCCTTCACTATCCTGCTGAGGTAGTAATCGTCCAAGATTCCTTCATCATCTTGCTGAGGTAGTAATCGTCCAAAATTCCTTCATCATCCTGCTGAGGTAGTAATCGTCCAAGATTCCTTCATCATCCTGCTGAGGTAGAAGTCATCCAAGATTCCTTCATCATCCCGTTGAGGTAGTAGTCATCCAAGATTCCTTCATCATCCTGCTGAGGTGGTAATCGTCCAAGATTCCTTCATCATCCTGCTGAGGTAGTAATCGTCCAAGATTCCTTCATCATCCTGCTGAGGTAGAAGTCATCCAAGATTCCTTCATCATCCTGCTGAGGTAGTAATCGTCCAAGATTCCTTCATCATCCTGCTGAGGTAGAAGTCATCCAAGATTCCTTCATCATCCTGCTGAGGTAGTAATCGTCCAAGATTCCTTCATCATCCTGCTGAGGTAGAAGTCATCCAAGATTCCTTCATCATCCTGCTGAGGTAGAAGTCATCCAAGATTCCTTCATCATCCTGCTGAGGTAGTAGTCATCTAAGATTCCTTCATCATCCTGCTGAGGTAGAAGTCATCTAAGATTCCTTCATCTTCCTGCTGAGGTAGTAATCGTCCAAGATTCCTTCATCATCCTGCTGAGGTAGTAATTGTCCAAGATTCCTTCATCATCCTGCTGAGGTAGTAATCGTCCAAGATTCCTTCATCATCCTGCTGAGGTAGTAATCATCCAAGATTCCTTCATCATCCTGTTGAGGTAGAAGTCATCCAAGATTCTTTCATCATCCCGTTGAGGTAGTAATCGTCCAAGATTCCTTCATCATCCTGCTGAGGTAGTAATCGTCCAAGATTCCTTCATCATCCTGTTGGGGTAGTAATCGTCCAAGATTCCTTCATCATCCTGCTGAGGTAGTAATCGTCCAAGATTCCTTCATCAAACTGCTGAGGTAGTAATCGTCCAAGATTCCTTCATCATCCTGCTGGGGTAGTAATCGTCCAAGATTCCTTCATCATACTGCTGAGGTAGTAATCATCCAAGATTCCTTCATCATCATGCTGAGGTAAAAATCGTCCAAGATTCCTTCGTCATCCTGTTGAGGTAGTAATCGTCCAAGATTCCTTCATCATCCTGCTGAGGTAGAAGTCATCCAAGATTCCTTCATCATCCTGCTGAGGTAGAAGTCATCCAAGATTCCTTCATCATCCTGCTGAGGTAGTAATCGTCCAAGATTCCTTCATCATCTGTTTGGAGTAGCAATCGTCCCAGATTCCTTCATCACACATCATTATCAAAAAAGACCTCCTCTGGTTAGATGTATTTCTTCCAGTTAATGACAGGCAGTCAGAGACCTTCAAATAACAGTCCAGATACGATCCAGATTCAGATGTAATTTTGTCACTCATTCAAATACAGTCCAGCAATCATTTCTGGATGGAATCTTTAAGCCCATCCTCCTACCAACAATCTCCAAATGGCATCTGCAAGCCCATTCTCGATGTCACAATGCTGATACTACACCATGTGAGTGCAAATTTCTGGGCACTCTAGTGTTCAATTATCTTCCACCTTCGGATCACGAAAGGCTCGAAAGCCAATCTATATCCTCATGTTTAAGAAAATTGAATAGGGGCAACTGTTGCACCCCAAAATTTGCCCTCTCATGTTTTCCAAAGTCTTCCCCCTGCATGGTTGATCATAAACTCTTGCCTAAGGAAAAATAAACTTTTTGAGTGGTGCTTTAAGTATCTTTCGATTGGCATCATGGACAAGCACTTCGATTGGCATTCTGAAAGGCCCTTCGATTGGTATTCTGAATGAGCCTTTCGATTGACATTATGGACAAGCACTTCGATTGGCATTATGTCAAGCACTTCGATTGACATTCTGAAAGACCCTTCGATTGGTATTCTGAAGGAGCATTTCGATTGGCATGGACAAGCACTTTGATTGGCATTATGGACGAGCACTTCGATTGGCATTATGTCAAGGCTTTCGGGTGGCATGCCAAGGGATCCTTCGATTTAGCATTGTGTCAAGGCAGCTTCGACAGGCATGTTAACCATGTCCTTTGATTAGCATGAACAACACCTTTCGATTGGCCTGTTAACAAAGCCTTTCGATTGGAATTTTAATTAGTACCCTTCGATTGATATTTGAACCAGGGCCATTTGAAGAACTCCTTCCAGGCCATTTGAAAGAGGCCATCAAGAGGGAACTCAAAAAAACATGTCCAGGTATACTGAACATGAGAAAATGGCATGTTTCCCTTGCAAATATAGAAATAATTAAATGCTGATTGTGGATTTAATTCCTGAGTTAAAGGCCAGATTCTTGCCTTTTATGTTCCTAACTCCACAAGAGCTGATTCGACCAGAGTGACTCTTTTCAAATCAAGCAGTCGAAGCAGAAGGAGTCCCATTCGAAGGAGGCAAATCAGGACCAATCGAAGAGCAGGGCCTGAATGCATTCGAAAATCAAAAGTGTCCAGATTCATTCCAAATTCCAAAGAGACACGAATATTTCAAAAAAAAGGAAATATTTTAATGTGTCTGATTCTTGTCTTATGGATTTAATGGCCTGGTTAAATGGATGTCCCTTGCCATTTTCATGCACCCTCACACTCCTATAAATACGAGGCCAGTGACACATTACCAAGGACGAACAAAAAACATTACAAAAATTATAGTAAAGAAAAGAAAACTCTGCAGAAACAAAACAGAGCAGAACGAAAAAGGAGAAATAGGGAGGATTTGGAGATATGCTGCCAAAGGTCATCACCATCTTCAGAAGTAATCCAAGCCAAAGCAGCCATTATGCAAACATCTCCACACCCGGAGCCACATTGGTAAGGGTTTGCAAAACCAAAATTGCACCTTCATTTAAATACACATTGCATAGGTATTCTTGTTATTACTGATTATGTTGCATGTAAGCTGAAGCGCAAAGATGAGATCGTGCCATTGCTGGGGCACGGTCTAAGTGTCTCCTTCGAATCTCAGGATAAAACAAATCCAGGCCCAGATTCAGCAGATTCTAATTGAGGAAGGACTCGAATTGGGAGGAGATTCAAATCAGGGGGGGTAAAATCCCCCCTGGATCTTTAACGTTTGTTTCGTTTTGCAGGAAATATCTGCTCAGAATCATGTTCAGAGTTTCGAAGCTTAGCAGCTTAGTTTCGAACTGGATCCAGGATTTCCAGATCGAAGGATGGCATATCCAGATCGAACACCCCTAAAGTGCAGCCCCTCATGCACCTTCGATCAAGCCTCTTCGCTGGGTCGAAAGACAGCCCACACCTCTTTCGACCCAGGCCTCCAGAATTATATATTTTTTTATTTACTGCTTGTTCCTTCGATTTCATTTTTGTTTTGACCATTTTATTTCCTTTTTTTAATCAACATAAAATCAAAAACACAAAAAACATTAGGCTAGTTTTTTTCTATTAAATTAACTTGGTTAATTAATCATTTAATTATCTTAACATTTTTCCAAAACTAAAATTAAGTAGATTTAGATCATTTTCTCAAAAAACTAAAATTAATTAGATTTAGATCATTTTCCCAAAATAAAATAAAACAACAAAAAGATTTTATTCTTAGGATTTTTTAGAGGTTATTTTCAGATTCGCGCGCGTTTATTTTATTATAACTGCCTACTGGTTTGTGATAGCTTAACTAATACTTTTACACTTTACTGCTTTATTCCCCCAATTTTGGACATGTAAATAATCCCCCTCCCCGGAGCCTTGTAATAGCGTAGGATTTACAATTCCCGCACTTTAAATTCCTGTATATATATTAACTGTTTAGATGTATGCTAACTAGGATTGCATGACAAGATCTGAAAACAAACGGTAGAACACCTAAATGTACAAAGATAATATAAAATTGACACACTCGCACATGCCACTCTTAGGGTACGCCTCACTTGGTTGCCTCGAACGTGGTCATTGAGTATAGGAAGTCTTAGAGGTCGCCCTCCTGTACAAAGATCAAAGTTGCCTCGAAACAGTTACCTCAATAAAAATGATCTAAGACATTAGGGTTACCGCTAAGGCGTCCTAACATTGCTTTAGTGACTACACGTCCCTTAATCGAATTGACCCGAAAACTCCAACGACGGTGCTACCTACTCCTCAATAGTGGGATAGCATTATCTAAAGGACATTAGCACAGTTTAATTCCTTTTTGAGTAGGTAGATGTTCTTAAGTACTCGCTCCTTTTAAAACAAAACAAAACTTTTCGCACATACACTCTCTTTCAAACAAAAACTCTTTTCAAACCCACAAACACAAAGAAAAGCAAACTTTTGAAAACATAGTGAGCAAGTACCTAAGAGCCCGTGGATAACCACGGATAGAAAGGGTGCTAACACCTTCCCTTTCTATAATCTACCTCCCGAACCCGAGAAACATCTCGAAAAGGAATTTTTTTGTGCTTTTGTCCTTTCCTTGTTGGATAGAATAAAAGACGGTGGCGACTCTTGCTTACCGTGACATTTTGCGAAAACAAACGCAAACGCGAACCAGCATTCCAAAACAGTCAGTTCTTATTCCCACCAATCACAGTTTTCCATGGGCTCTTAGTTACTTTCTAGATCACTTGCTTTTGTTTGAAATTTTTCTTTGTGTGTGTGGTTTTTGAAAGTATTTTTGAAAATGGAACTTCGTAATGGTTCTCGTCTCTATAAGAACGAATACAAAGTGTTTGTTTCGAAAATAGTTCAAAGAGGTGTTTGTGAGATGTGTTTTTGAAAGTATTTTGGAAAATGGAACTTCGTAATGGTTCTCGTCTCTATAAGAACGTATACAAAGTGTTGTCTTTTGAAAATGTTTTCAATTTTGTAAGATGTTTGAAAGTGTATGTGATTGTTTCGAAAATGGCAAGGATGTTTGTTTGATAATAGAGCAAGTAACTAGAAGCAATCTACCTGCTCAAATGTCTTTCTTATGCATTTTCTATTCCTTTGACATTGTTGTCTTACCATTGATTCGGTAAGCGACCCTATCTTTGGATGTTAACGGGACGGGCGTGGGTTATCGTATAACCATGATTAGCAATATTGTAAAGTATCTTATCATTTTTGAGGGACTAAGATAATTTTCGTGAGGCAACTTTGAATAGCGTCATTGAGGGACTATGATCTTATACTTGTTTGTTTTGCCAAGATACTTCGCATGCGTAATATGGCTATTTTTATATAAGGAAACCAAGTGGAGAAACCCTAAGGATGCTTGTGTGAAGGTGTGTTATTTTCATGCTTTTTGTCTTGTTTTTGAAAGTCATCTATTTGTTGATTTCATCTTGCCATACATCTTATTTACTAGCAATATATGAAAAGCAAGTAAAAAGCGGAAAGTAAAATCTAAGCTATTACATCACTTTAGGGGGATGGGGGTACAATTTAACAATGGGGGTGAAGTAGGAACTAAAATATTACAACCACATCGAATGATAATGAAAAGAATGTGAAAACAGTGTAGAATAAATGAAAAATGCATTTTTGAACTTTTATGTGTCGACCCATGCTGCTATGCATCGACACATAGCTTCTCTTTGCTCTTGTAAAGTGAAACCTGTTCAGTATGAGTCGACCCATAATGGGATGTATCAACTCATACGCCTTTTTCATCAATGTGAAACGCATATGTATCGACTCATAGGCCTTTCCAGCTTCTGTTTAGTCACCTGAACTCAATATGGGTCGATGCATTAGGGTTATGTGTCGACTCATACCCTGTATTTTCACTAAGATGGGTCGACACATGTGGATATGTGTTGATACATACTGACTTTTTCTGCCTTAAACACCATTCTTTGCATACGTCAGTTAGTTTTTAACATATAAATGAATAACATGAACAACAAATAAATGATTAACTTCAAAAATAGTGATTGATACATCCTATAAACAGAATAGTTAAGGTATGGAAAAGGCAAGGTAAAGATGACTTACCTTAAAACTTCACTTTAGGTTTTGAATCCAAATACCCTTCAAGATGTTGTATGAACCTTAAGGAAGCTCCAACAGGCTGCTAGACTTTCCTTTTTATTGAAGGTGGCTAAACAATCTCTATGTGGTACTGTTGTACCCCAAAATTAGCCCTCCCATATTCTTCAAGATTTGGCAAGATCAAGCTTCAAAATCTCTCAAGGGTTGCACAGTCAAATTGCCTCCTAACACAGTCAAAATTAGGGTTTTGGTTCTTGCAAAGAAATTGAGGTTTCCAAGGGTCCAATCAAGTCCCATATGCCTATATGCATTGTCAAGCATCCATATGTCAAGTTTCAAGACTCACAGCATCAAATTGCACAGTCAAAAACCCTAAATGCTCCACAGTCAACTGTAGGGGCAAAATGGTCATTTGACAGTCAAAAGTCAAAATTTTTTGTCAACATCTTATTTTGAAGCCACAATCATCATTTGATCAATTCTTGATCATGATTCCACAAGCATGGCTCAAAAAGTCTCAAGATGCAAAAGTTTCTATTTTTGGACAGTTGAAAAGTCAACTGCAAATTGACCAAGGCATAACTTTTTCATGGTTTATCAGAAAAATCCCATCCAAAGCTCATTTTGAAGGGGATGACATTTCCTACAACTCATCTTCACACTCCAAGTCCAAGAAATTCTCTCACAAAAAGTTATCAATCTCAACATTATAGGTCATTTTCAAAAGTCAACAAAAAGGCACTTTAAGTCAAAGACCATAACTTGATATTGGTAAATCAAAATGACATGGGACCAAAGGAATTGGTTAGATGACTTCAAGACCTTTCCAAAATGTCCAAGAACATGTTCATAGCTTCAAAATTGAGCAAGATATGCATTGGAGAAGTTGGGAAATTTTTGGGAACTTTCAAAAGTCAACTTTGCCTAAAACACTTCAAATTTGCTAATGGGCCTCAAATTCTTCCTTGAACCATTACCCAAAGCCTATGCACGACCCATTGAGCTCAAAATGATTTATTTTCTTATTTTTAATTAATTAATTGAATTTTTATTCTTATTAATTCATTTAATTAGTTTTAATTGTAGAAAAATATCAAATAATGGTTGTCAAATCTTTTTATGCAGCAAATATACTCCACACATGCTAAGGATTTCGTGCATCAATCAACAAGACAAGATCTTCCATAATTGGCAAAGTTTTCATGGCAAAAGATTGGAAAATACATAATTGAAAATCAAATATTCAAGTCATCAATTCAATGGATTCATGGGCCATGTTTTGACCTAATTTGCTTCACATACAAAGGCAAGACCTAACCCCATTCAGAATACACGAAAAAAACTGCTGAGAATCCATAACCAAGTTGCAAAAATTCCAAGAAAATTGTGAAACTGGTTTCATAGTTGCAGTACAATTCAAGACCTGAAATTGCTTCTAATACATTGCTAGACCTTCCAGGAGTCTATTAGCATCAAGAACTAGTCCAAACGCGCAAAGAATCACCCCCATGAAGTCACACGGATTGCTTTGTTTTCCAATTTGACATATCATCATTCATTCACTTTTAACCATGTTTCTTGTTTGATTTACACTAATATTAACCTACTGAAGCGATTGTTACAGTTCAATTGGATTAACGCCGCCTAAATCAGAATCCACCATGGACAAAATTTAGGGTTTAGAAGCTTGAAAATTAGGGCTTTCATGTAGAGGAAAAATTAAACCTTGAGACTTATACAGCTGAATTCAGAAGCTCAATACGGTTTGAATGGCAACCTCGCGCTCAATTTATGTGACTCACAGAGCTGTTTGCTATTTTTCACTATTGCATTTAGTGGGGGTTTAAAACCCCCGCTATCTTGTTCATGTTGCAGGTACAAACGGAGACAAAGACAGGCGTGGCATCATGCTATTGGGGCATTCAAATGTTAGCGTGTTTTTTAAACGTTTCAGCATAACTGACTTTTTTCATATATTATAATTCTTTGTTATTTTGTTTACAAACGCGCTAAGTGGCTCAGTTGGTGGAAGATGTGTATTGCAAGCATTGGGACCTGGGTTCGATTCTCAGGTCCCCCCACATAATTCATGATTTTTGCTTTAACGTATTCAAGTGCAGCACTTCCATCAAAACTCCATCATGCATCCTCACGCGTTGGTCTGCCAAGTGGCCTTGATCACTCATTCAATGGTCACATATTGAAGCCTATGGTACACTCTAGTCAACCAACGTGCACTCAATCTGGAAAGTCAAACGAGCTTGTGCTAATGGGCCTGAATTACTCCCAAAACACCTCCATATGAGACTGAAACCCCCCTTGGTTTGCATCCTTTTTTAATTTTATTTTCTTTTCTTTTCTAATTCTTTTTAATTGTTTTAATTGTTTTTTCACCATAAAATAATTTTTCATAATAAAAACAGAAAATCAAAATACAAAAATATGGTTAATTATTTATTAATTTACTCATTAATTTATTTTTGTAAATAAATGTTAATAATTAATTTAGTTTAATTTAGGTTTATATTTTAATCTTTTTTCTTAATAAGTAAAATATATAGAATTAGGTTTTGATTTTTTTATCATTATTATTATCATTATTAATTATTTGCATCATTATTCATTATTATTATTTATTAACCATTATTTTTGTACATAAATATGTAAATTAACTAATTAGTTTAAATTAGGTCAACTTTGACGTTTTATTAATAATCAAAATATATAGAATTAGGGTTTCCTTCTGATTTTTCTTTTCTTTATTTCATTAAATACAAAAAAAAACATAAAAAAAATACTTTCTTTTCTTTAATTAAATATTAAATAGACTTTAATTTCATTTAATTTCAAGCAAAGGGTCAAAACCCTCGGACGTTCCAATTTTATTTCTTTTCGCGCATTTATTTTCTTATTGATTATTATGTAACTGTTCAAGGAATGTAATAGTAATTAGGTCTTTTTTACTTTCCGCATCTTTTATCAAAAACGGGTCTTTGTATTTTGGCGATGTATAGACCCACGCCTTGTAATAGCGTAGCTTTTTATGTTTCCGTCTTTTAATTTTTCGCACTCTTAAATTCTAAACTTGCATGAAAGAATGTATGTAATTAAAAACAATGCGTAGCTCACAATGCCCTGATCAAAGATAAACTTAACATGAAAATAACACACAAGTACACACACCACTCCTAGGGTACGCCTCACTCGTTGCTTTCGAAACGTGGTCGTCAAGTATAGGACGTTTTAGCGGTCCTTATGTCCATGATCTAGTTGCCTCAAAACAGTTGCCTAGAAAAAGTTGCCTCGAAATGGTTGCCTCGGATTAAAAAAGGATCAAGGACATAAGGGTAGCTTCTAAGGTGTCTTACTATTGCTTCGGTGACCACACTGTCCCTCAATCGAATTGACCCGAACACCTCCAACGGTGGTGCTACCTACCTCTCAATGGTGGGATGGCACTACCTTAAGGACATTTACACAGCCGAGTTCCTTAGGGTAGGTAGATGACTCATGGATACTTGCTCTCTTCAAAAACAAAACAAAATCTTTTCACACTGACACTTTCAAAAGACTTTCAAAACGAATTTTTCAAACACTCTTGAGGACTGATACAAGAGTTATTCAGAAATCTTTCAATGAAACTTTTGCAAAACCCACTCACATTTTGAAAAGCAAACATTTTGAAAACATAAGAGCAAGTATCTAAGAGCCCATGGATAACCATGGATAGAAAGGGTGCTAACACCTTCCCTTTCTATAAATCTACCTCCCGAACCGAGAGACAATCTCATAAGGAATTTTGTTGTGCTTTTGTCCTGTCCATGTTGGAAAAAATAAAAGATGGTGGCGACTCTTGCTTCCGCGACATTTCGTGAACCAGCGTTAAACAGTCAGTTCTATTTCCACCGATCACAGAACTGGCGACTCTGCTGGGGAAATTTAAAGTGAGGTGTACCTTAGGATAGCTCATACTTGTGTTTTCAATTGCTGTGTTTTGTTTGCTTTATTATTGTGGGCACTGTCTTGGGAGTTCTATAGATCCTAACCCAGATCTGGGGGATACCTTCTTAGAAAGTAGCAACAAGACTGTGAGGGAACTGTGCGGGGTATACCGACACAGTTGAAGCAGTCTGCTACGTTGATGTGGCACTTTGGTGAGTACCGGTAACCCTTGAGTCAAGTCAAGGAGAGTACGGGGCCGCCGCGTGGTGTCATGAAGCATCAACTGACCTTAGGAACCTTAATTGAACCATCTTGGCCTCTTTAGGGTAGTGAGATAACTGACTTTGGTGCAGTCCGAAGTTTGTTGATACTCGATACTACACTCAGTTGAGGGTTGTTTTCTTGGAATATTTCGATCGCTAGTTCAGTGGCTAAATCGAAACGATGAACACAGAAAACAATCCAATGATATTGAGATCCTTAGAACCCGGTTACTTCTGATAGGACAGGTTTTGAGCCCACCAACCTCGAGAGGGTAATACCTAGACCCCATACTGGCCTAAACTCTAAGGGCTGTCTTGTGTGACTTGTGTGCCTTACCATGTTTGCTTTTTGTGGATATTTGTGGTGTGTTTTATCATAGCATCATAACATCATACAGCATCATATACATCCACTAATCACTTCAGGGGTTCGAATCTTCATCTTTGTTCTTGTTTTGTAGGACATGGAAACTATCCGCAGAAAGATAATTCAGATCAACCTCGTAAGGGTCCCTCCTCAGCTTAAGGAATTTATATCCAGGATTCCCGAGAGTTCTTCTTTCAGTGAGAAATATGGAAGACTCATCAGCTTGGTCAACACCAACATTGAGGAAGATATGATAAAGGTCCTCTTCCAGTTCTTTGACCCTCTGCACCACTGTTTTACTTTCCTCGATTATCAACTGGTGCCCACCTTGGAAGAGTTCTCCCAGCTTCTGAAGATCCCTATTCTTAGTCAACTACCCTACAACGGTACGGAAAGGGAACCCAAACTTGAAGAGGTTGCTAAAGCATTACGCCTACAACCATCTGACATTAAGGGACATTGGGAAGTTAGAAGTGGTATCAAAGGGTTCTTAGCCAGGTTTCTGTTTGAGAAGGCCCAAGAATGTTGGAACTCCCTTGACCTACAAGCTTTTGAAGAAGTTGCGGCTCTCCTTGTCTATGGATTGGTGTTGTTCCCGAATCCCGATCAGCTTATAGATATCAATGCTGTCAAGATCTTCATGTCCAGGAATCCTATACCTACGTTGCTTGGGGACATCCTTCACTCATGTTACACTCGAACCATGAGAAAAAGAGGTGTTCTTATGTGCTACACTCCTCTCCTGGGAAGGTGGTTTATTTTGCACCTTCCATAATCAGTTTTGAAGAATGAGCGGGGTTTGAGATGGTCACAACGATTAATGACTCTTACACATGCTGATGTACATTGGTGCTCTCGGTCCAGAGAGGATGTCACTATCATTGATCGTTGCGGGGAGTTTCCTAATGTTCCTTTACTTGGAATCAAAGGAGGTATTACTTACAACCCATGCCTGGCTTTGAGACAGTTTGGTTATGCTCGGAAAGATGGCCCCCATGACATGTTAATTCCTGACATAGTTTTTGACTTCGACAACGATGCACAAGGACTTCGCCAGAGATTTATCAGAGCTTGGAGGATGCCCAACAGGGTAGACAGCAAGACACTGGGGCACAGGAACTCCATCCTGTTGGAGCCTTATCTCAAGTGGGTACGAGCCCGCTCCCAGAAATTAGTGATGCCATATCCTCATGTTCTCCTTGTGATCAAAGAGCCAGTTTTGGAAGGAGAGGTGTCCTACACCATTCAACATCCTGACATGCCTACATCCTGGGAAGAAATGCAGAAGAGCTGGATCCAGCTTAAGGAAGAACGGAATTCTCTTGAAGCCAGTCTACATGCTAGTGAGAATAAGGTCTTGGAGCTCACCCGCCTACTGCACGAGGAAAAGACTCTCAACACTTACATAGCTCCAAAGAGGATGCACAGTGTCTTTTGGGATTAATTTACTTTGTAATGTTTTGCCCATGAGGCTTTGATGTACTGAACAATTATTTCTTAATGATAACGTGTGTTCCTTTTTGTCTACAACAAATTTGAACTTTAGAACCCTTGAATGCATTGCATAAACAACATATCATGCATCATGTGCATAGCAGGTACTCTTCTTTTCAGGATGCTTAATGTTCTTCGCTGTTTATTTCAGCAATCTCATCATGAATCCTGAATCATCTACTGAGCAATCCATCAAGGCCCTCCAGGCTCAGAATGCCCAATTCGAAGAGTTGATCATGAGTTTAGCCCAAGGTCAAGAGGAATTGAAGGCTTTGCTGGTCAAGAAGAAGAAGAAGAGAACTGTACTATTCAACACTGGCCGGAGGTTTGGTAACACACTGCAGAATGAGGTTGATCAAGCTGGTTCTTCTGTGGGAAAAGGTAGTCCCCAGGGGGGAAGGGTTCCTAGTCCGGTGGTCTCTGACAACGAGACTGATTTCAATGAGGAGCAGTATCCTCCAGCTGAAGACAAGTACAAGAAGTTAGAGGATCGCCTGAATGCCATAGAAATTCAACAAGTTCCTGGGTTGGATTTTGGAGACTTGGGTCTATCTTCTGGTGTGGTGATCCCACACAAATTCAAAGCACCATCTTTCGCAAAGTATGACGGGGCGTCCTGCCCTAAGCTACATCTCAGATCTTATGTGCGGAAGATCCAACCATACACTGTGGACAAGAACTTGTGGATCCATTTCTTCCAGGAGAGTCTTTCAGGGACTCATCTCGAATGGTTCTATCAGCTGGATGGAACCAAGGTTCGTAACTGGGAGGACTTGGCTACTGCTTTTTACAAGCAGTATCAGTATAATGCCGACCTCGCTCCTACGCGTACCCAACTCCAGGGTATGTCGCTAGGATCGGGAGAAGGTTTTAAAGAGTATGCGCAGAAGTGGAGGGACCTGGATGGCAGGGTACAACCGCCTTTAACCGACCGTGAACTTGTGGACATGTTCTTGGGGACCCTATCTGGTCCATTCTTCAATCATCTCATTGGCAATTCGTCTGCAGGGTTTACAGACCTCATTCTGACTGGGGAAAGGATAGAAGCTGGTATGAAATCAGGGAAGATACAGAAAGGTGCGTCCTCAAGTTCTGAGAAAAAGCCTTTCAAGAAGGAAGCCAGTGATGTATATGGTCCTAGGAGGCAAAACAAACCAGAGCGCTGCCAAGCTGTCAACGTGGTGGTAATTGCAAAGCCTGCTGCCGCTCCTCGGCAACCTAACCAACCAAGGGGTGAGAGACCCAGAAGAGAATATACTCGGCTTAGTATGACCTTGTCACAGATCTTGCCGCAATTGCTATCGACCAACTTGGTAACCGTCAGAGAAGCTCCGAAGGTGGTAAACACAACCTCTCCGAAGTATAATCCAAATGCCCGTTGTGCTTATCACTCTGATAGCCTGGGGCATTCTACTGACGATTGCTGGGCCCTAAGAAATAAGGTTCAGGACCTTATCGATGCCAAGGAAATACAGTTTGAGGCACCCGAGAGGCCCAACGTTGTGACTTCTCCTATGCCCCAGCATGGAGTAAATGCTATTGAGGAAGACCTGTATGTAGTTTCTGTGGATGATGTTGCTACCCCTTTATTGACTGTCAAGAGGAACCTGTTGCTAGCCGGTTTATTTCCGGGTTGTAGCAAGGGTTGCCTTCTGTGTGCTGTTTCCCCTACTGGTTGTCCGTTGCTGAAGTCAGGCATCCAAAGCCTGATGGATAACAAAGAGATCTTGTTCAAGAAGACCGATGTTCCTATTGTTTCTACTGCATAAGTATCCATTGTCACCATCTTCAACAATCCTACCAAGGCTCCCCCAAGGAAGCCAGTCAAAATCATGTCTGTTGCACCCATCATTATTACTGTTCTGGGGCCTCTCCCCTATAAATCTGACAAGGCTGTCCCATGGCACTATGGGGCAGATGTGTATGTACTTGGAGTAAAGCAGGAGTTCAACACTAATATCGGTATCAGTAACATCACCGGTCCCGCTAAAGTTACTCGCAGTGGCAGGCTCTTCTCGCCTGACATTGCGCCACCAGTTATCCGAAGACCTCTTATCATCACGCCTACAAATGCGCCTGTTTCCCCTCCTGATCAAGTTTCTACCCCTACTGCTGAGTCATCTGACACTCGGGGCAAATGGATTGCTGATGTGCCTGCCCAGATGGAGGCACCAAAGACTGGTAATGTTGAAGCCTCCCAGCAAGAGATGGAGGAAATCCTCAAGGTTATTAAGAAGAGTGACTTCAACGTCGTTAAGCAGCTGGGGCATACCCCCTCCAAGATCTCTATGCTATCACTGCTGTTGTGCTCAGAGGCCCATGCCAAGGCCCTGATTACCTTTCTAAAGACGGCCCATGTGCCACAAGAGACGTTTGCGGACCAATTTACTGATTGTGTGGCTAACTTGACCGCTGACAATGGGTTGGGTTTCTCTGATGCTGATCTGACCGCCAAGGGAAAGAACCACAATGATGCCCTGCATGTCTCCATTGAATGCAGGGGCACTACTCTCGCACACGTGTTGGTGGATACCGATTCTTCGCTGAATGTATTGCCCAAGAAGGCCTTAGACAGGTTGGATTGTGAGGGTTTGGAGTTGAAGCCTAGTAACATCATTGTCCGAGCCTTTGACGGGTCGAAGAGGATGGTACATGGTGAAGTGGACATTCCGATCCAGGTTGGTTCTCAAGTCTTTGATTCAACGTTCTATGTGATGGACATTCGTCCATCTTATTCCTGTTTGCTGGGTCGACCTTGGATTCACCAGGCTGGGGCTGTGACCTCCACTCTACACCAGAAGCTCAAATACCCTGTCAGAGGGAAGATCGTTACTGTGCAGGGGGAGGAAGAATACATGGTTAGTCATCTGAACTCATTCCGATATATAGAGATGGACGGGGAGTTCATTGAAACCCCCTTTCAACATTTTGAAGAGGTGCCTCCAACATTGGCGTCAGCAGAGACAGTGATTGAAGAAGACTTTCCTTTGAAGATGGCTTCCTTGAAGGACGCCCGAGCTATAATTGAGAAAGGTGAATGTGCTAACTGGGGCAGGCTCCCTGATTTTACTCCTAAGACTGACAAATTTGGGCTGGGTTTCACTGCAGAGGCTCAGAGGGCTGTACGCAAAGCAAGGATCGGAAGACCTCCCGTGTTCATCACCAACCCGGGAGTGAATGCTATTGAAGGCGACGCGGAGGAATCAGAATTTGATAGCTGGATCTACCCGACGACCGACGGTGGACTGAACAATTGGACTGCAAAAGACCACATACCTGTTACTTTTGTTACTCAGTAATGAATTCCTTTGTTTTTTAATTTGTAATGAACAATAAATTGAAACTTTATGGCCCGGTGTCTTACCCGGGGCACCGTGGTTTCATTTGTGAGGGCTTATTACTTGTCATTTCCATATATCATGAATAAAAACATTGGACGTTTTTCGCATTTCAAATCTTGTGCTCCCTTTCTTTCTTTCTTTATATATTGCAAAACAGCTATATTTACACACACTCACCTATACAGGTTTCAATCCACTCTGGATCTCACTGGTAACGAATCTACTACTGCCAGTTATGACTTCGAAAATCCGATTAACTTAGCCGAAGACGAAGGTGAAGATGATTGCGAAGTGCCTGGTGAGCTTGCAAGACTGTTACTCCAGGAAGAGAGGGCCATTCAGCCACATGAAGAGCCAGTGGAAACGGTAAATCTGGGTACTGAGACAGATAAAAAGGAAGTTAAGATTGGTGCCAATCCGGAGCTCAGCGTGAAACAACGGTTGGTTCAGATGTTGCATGATTATATGAAGATCTTCGCCTGGTCTTACGAAGACATGCCTAGGTTGGATACCGACATTGTGGTCCATCACTTGCCTACCAAGGAAGAATTCCCTCCGGTTAAACAGAAAGTCCGCCGTATGCGTCCAGAGATGTCCGAGAAGATCAAAGCTGAGGTTATGAAGCAATTTGATGTCGAGTTTCTAGCAGTGACTTCTTACCCTCAGTGGGTTGCCAATGTGGTTCCGGTGCCAAAGAAAGATGGTAAGGTCAGAATGTGTGTTGACTATAGGGATTTGAACAGGGCCAGCCCCAAGGATGATTTCCTTCTGCCTCACATCGACGTTCTGGTTGACAATACTGCTCAGCACAAGGTGTTCTCCTTCATGGACGACTTTTCAGGATATAATCAGATCAAGATGGCTCCTGAAGATATGGAAAAGACTACCTTTGTTACTCAGTGGGGCACCTTCTGCTACAAGGTCATGCCTTTCGGGTTGAAAAATGCTGGGGCAACCTACCAACGAGCTATGGTTGCTTTATTTCATGACATGATCTGTCATGAGATAGAAGTATATGTCGACGATATGATTGCAAGGTCCCAAACTGAGGAGGAACACCTCGACCATCTGCAGAAATTGTTTGACCGTCTGAAGTTGTACAAGCTGAGGTTGAACCCGAACAAGTGCACCTTCGGGGTAAGATCCGGAAAACTGTTAGGCTTCGTCGTAAGTGACAAAGGTATTCAAGTGGACCCTGCCAAGGCTAAAGCCATACAAGAGATGCCAGTTCCCAAGACAGAGAAAGAAGTCAGAGGCTTTCTAGGATGTCTGAATTATATTGCCCGATTCATCTCGCATTTAACTGCTACTTGTGAACCAATCTTCAAACTGCTGAAGAAAGATCAGGTAGTACGTTGGAACGATGAATGTCAGGCCGTGTTTGACAGAATCAAAGAGTATCTCCAAGAACACCCATTCTTATGCCACCGGTTGAAGGGAGACCTCTAATACTATACCTGACAGTACTTGACAGCTCAATGGGGTGTGTGCTGGGGCAGCATGACGAGTCTGGCCGAAAAGAGCACGCCATTTATTACCTTAGCAAAAAGTTTACCGACTGTGAGACCCGATACTCACTGCTCGAGAAAACTTTCTGCGCTTTGGTATGGGCTGCTCGCCGGCTGAGACAGTATATGTTGACTCACACTACTTTATTGATCTCAAAGATGGATCCAATAAAGTACATATTCGAAAAGCCTGCTCTGTCTGGAAGAATAGCAAGATGGCAGATGATCTTGACGGAATACGACATCCAGTACACGACTCAGAAAACAATCAAGGGAAGTGTATTGGCAGACCATTTGGCACACCAGGCAGTGGATGACTACCAGTCAATGAACTTTGAGTTTCCGGACGAGAATATCATGGTAGTGACTGATTATGAAGTACCGGGACCGGATGAAGGACCTGAGGAAGGATCCTGATGGTCTATGCACTTTGACGGAGCCTCAAACGCTTTAGGTAATGGTATCGGCGCCGTGATCATATCCCCTCAAGGCACTCATACTCCACTTACTGCTCGGCTATGTTTCAACTGCACCAACAACATGGCAGAGTATGAGGCATGCATCATGGGACTTCAAGCTGCAATTGACTTAAGGATCAAGTTTCTAAGTGTCTTCGGAGATTCCGCTCTCGTGATCAATCAGATCAAAGGCGAGTGGGATACGAAACACCCAAACCTTATTCCTTACAAAGAGTGTGTGTTGACATTGATCCCCCATTTCACAGAGATAACTTTTGAACACTTCCCAAGAGAGGAGAATCAGTTGGCGGACGCGTTAGCTACGATGTCTTCCATGTTCAAAGTTAAATGGGATAACGAGGCTCCCCGGATCATTATTTGGAAACTGGACGAACCTGCATATTGTTGTGATCTTGAGGCTGAGATAGTAACTGAAAAACCTTGGTATCATGAAGTGAAAAGGTACTTGGAAGCTCAAGAATACCCTGAAGGTGCATCCATCAACGAAAAAAAGTTTCTGAGAAGGTTCGCTGCGAAGTTCTTCCTCAGCAACGGCATTCTGTACAAGCGAAACCATGATTCAACCTTACTGCGTTGTGTGGATAAGACTGAAGCAGAAAGGATCATGGCAGAGCTACATGAAGGTACCTTCGGAACGCATTCCAGTGGGCATACCATGGCAAAGAAAATCCTTCGGGCAGGATATTTCTGGTCCACAATGGAAGTCGACTGTTACCAACATTCTCGGACATGTCACAAGTGCCAGATTTATGCAGATAAGGTGCACGTTCCTCCAGTCCCTCTGAATGTCTTGACAGCACCTTGGCCTTTTGCAATGTGGGGCATTGATATGATCGGCGAGATTAAACCTACAACATCCAACGGGCATCGCTTCATCCTGGTAGCGATCGATTACTTTACGAAGTGGGTTGAAGCAGCTTCCTACGCTACGGTAACCAAGAACGTCGTGGCACGATTCATTCGACATAACATGATTTGTCGGTACGGCGTCCCGGAAAGGATCATTACGGACAACGGTACCAATCTTAACAACAAGATGATCACTGAGCTCTGAGAGCAATTCAAGATACAGCACCACAACTCTTCCCCTTACCGGCCGAAGATGAATGGGGCTGTAGAGGCAGCTAATAAGAATATCAAAAAGATTGTGCAGAAGATGACAGTGACCTACAAAGATTGGCACGAAATGTTACCGTTTGCTCTTCATGGGTACCGTACCTCAGCAAGAACGTCAACCGGGGCAACACCCTTTTCCTTGGTCTATGGCATGGAGGCAGTCTTGCCGATTGAAGTTCAGATACCCTCTCTTCGGATAATGAAGGATGCAGGTCTGAGCGAAGATGACTGGATCCAGACTCGACTTGATCAGTTAAATCTAATCGACGAAAAGAGACTCACTGCTATATGTCATGGTCAAACATACCAAAAACGGATGATCAGGGCATTTAACAAGAAAGTTAGACCACAAGAGTATCAAGTTGGGGACCTGGTAATCAAGCGCATCATTCTTCCTCAAAGTGATCCCAGGGGCAAATGGACCCCCACATACGAAGGGCCATTTGTGGTTAAACATGTGTTCTCAGGAGGAGCCATGATCCTAACCACCATGGATGGTGACGACCTTCCTCACCCCGCCAATGCAGACATAGTAAAAAAATACTACACATGATAAAAGACCCGCTAGGTTGACATACCTAGGCAAAAATTAGGGCTTCCCGGCGAACCAAAAGGGTTCGGGCAAAAATAAGGGATGAAATGAAAAATCTGTACACCCGGCAAGTCGAAAACCTGAAAAGGCGGCTTGGGCAAAAATGGGTATCCCGGTGGACTGAAAACCCGAAAGGGCGGTCCAGGCAAAAGTTAGGGATAAAGCACAATACTATGTCTCATTGGATCACCTTGCATCCAGAATCCGGTATCAACATCAATTTCAGACGGCATCGATCAGTCAGCTTCATCTTCAACTGAGCAGCCAAGTGATGAGACGCTCGAAGATATAAAGGCAATAGCAGAGTTGGAACCCAGTGGGATTATCTTTCTTCACATAGCTGTTTTGTTTTCCTTTTTCACAAAATTGTATAAACTCTGTTGTTCGGCGACGTTCTCTTACTAGGACGTCAGCCTCTTGTACACAAACGCCTATTTACAGGCAAATTCAAAAATCAATACAAATTCACTTTTCAGACCAATTGCCATTTGTTTTTCCTTTTTTCTGTTTTGTTTTGTGAAGAACGTCCAATGTTCAATTGTGATATATGCATTTGACACTAATTTCTAACTCATAAATATCTGAATACGAAACAAAGGATTAATTACAGGGAACATCAGAAACAGGGGCAATAATGAGTTGTCTAAGCAATCTAATACCTCTGTCCACCAAGGTACCAAGGTAAGTTCGGCCGAAGAATGTAACCCAGATACCTTCACTCCCCGCCGAGTAAGACAAGATTCTACAATTCTCCCCAAGCAGTTGGTCTCCCATCAGCCCTAACAAGGCACAGTATCTCCAGCAAGTCAGCGATGCTCTCCCCAAGCAGAGTTAATATACTGTCAGCCTTAAGGAAGTTGGATTATCCCCCAAAAGATCTCAATATTCCCCAACGGAATACGCAAATATTCCTAACAAGCATCCCCGGCAATCTCGATCTAAGATTGTTCCCCGGCGGAATACCGGACACCCAGTAGAGCCAATCCCTAGTCCAGTCCAAGAAGTCTCCCCAGGAGAGTTGAATCCATCTCCCCAGTAGGAAGCTTATCCCCAGTAGATTCTGAAAGCTTGTCCCCCGCAGAGTGACAACGCGTCTCCCGGACTTTTTATTCAAAGGTTATTTCCCCACCAGGATATAACTGGGTTATCCTCAGCCAATTGCCACGGAAAGATCGTCCCCGGCGAAGTCTTCCTATCCCCAGCAGAGTTCATCAAAACTTCCAACAGAGCTTAACAATGGTATCCCCAACGGAGTTATCATCAACCTCAGCAAAGTACATCTCTTCCCCACAGAGCATTCCCCGCAGAGTAATCTCTTCGCCAAGTTTATTCCCCAATGGAGTCATCTTCTCCTATCAGTTTATGCTTGCAACCATCATCCCCAGCGGAAACAAAAAGCTCCACCCCTCAACATCAGCCCAGGAGTTAACTTCCCGGCACCCGTCAAGGATTTACTTTCCTAGACAAAAATACATTCATTAACACCATATCTTCATACATTATAGCATGCACATACGCATCACGAACATACAATCTCATTTATTTTGAGAACATCACGCATCTCATACATCATGACATCACATACAACTAACGTTTTGTCTTTTCAGGACAAAGGTCAGTACAAAGAAGATTACTATCAACTGTCGCAATTCCAGATTCGATACCTGTATCTAGCCAAGGCATGTCTGTGAGCGACGAATTCCAGACTCGATTCCTGTATCCTACCAGGGCACGTCTGAAGAGTTTGAAGATTCGATTCCTGTATCTTGCCAGGGTGTATCTGTTGACGACTAATTCCAGACTCGATTCCTGTATCCTGCCAGGGCACGTCTGAAGAGTTCGAAGATCCGATTCCTGTATCTTGCCAGGGTGTATCTGTTGACGACTAATTCCAGACTCGATTCATGTATCCTGCCAGGGCACGTCTGAAGAGTTTGAAGATCTGATTCCTGTATCTTGCTAGGGTGTATCTGTTGACGACTAATTCCAGACTCGATTCCTGTATCCTGCCAGGGCACGTCTGAAGAGTTTGAAGATCCGATTCCTGTATCTTGCTAGGGTGTATCTATTGACGACTAATTCCAGACTCGATTCCTGTATCCTGCCAGGGCACGTCTGAAGAGTTTGAAGATCTGATTCCTGTATCTTGCCAGGGTGTATCTGTTGACGACTATTTTCCGGATTCGATACCTGTATCCAGCCAGGGCACATCCACATGAAGAGTTTGAAGATCAACCCCTGTAACAGGCCAGGTAATTATTTTCTTTCTCAGGTACGCAAGTTCTCGCTAAGGAATCTCTTACGCGATCGACACCTAGATGGCATCTATAAGCCCCTCCACATACCGACGGTCTCCAAATGGCGTCTATAAGCCCATTCCCGACAAGGTTCTGTCACATCTCCAGATGGCATCTATAAGCCCATCCTCCTATCCATCATCTTTCCAAATGGCATCTGTAAGCCCATTCCCGCCATCACACTGCTAACACACTCTATGTGAGCGCAAATTTTTGGGTACTCTAGTGTTCAATCATCTTCCACCTTCGGATCACGAAAGGCACGCCAGTCAATCTACATCCTCAGGTCTAAGAAGATTGAACAGGGGCAACTGTTGTACCCCAAAATTTTCCCTCCCATATTCTTCAAGATTTGGCAAGATCAAGCTTCAAAATCTCTCAAGGGTTGCACAGTCCAATTGCCTCCTAACACAGTCAAAATTAGGGTTTTGGTTCTTGCAAAGAAATTGAGGTTTCCAAGGGTCCAATCAAGTCCCATATGCCTATATGCATTGTCAAGCATCCATATGTCAAGTTTCAAGACTCACAGCATCAAATTGCACAGTCAAAAACCCTAAATGCTCCACAGTCAACTACAGGGGAAAAATAGTCATTTGACAGTCAAAAGTCAAAATTTTTGGTCAACATCTTATTTTGAAGCCACAATCATCATTTGATCAATTCTTGATCATGATTCCACAAGCATGGCTCAAAAAGTCTCAAGATGCAAAAGTTTCTATTTTTGGACAGTTGAAAAGTCAACTGCAAATTGACCAAGGCATAACTTTTTCATGGTTTATCAGAAAAATCCCATCCAAAGCTCATTTTTAAGGGGATGACATTTCCTACAACTCATCTTCACACTCCAAGTCCAAGAAATGCTCTCACAAAAAGTTATCAATCTCAACATTATAGGTCATTTTCAAAAGTCAACAAAAAGGCACTTTAAGTCAAAGACCATAACTTGAGATTGGTAAATCAAAATGACATGGGACCAAAGGAATTGGTTAGATGACTTCAAGACCTTTCCAAAATGTCCAAGAACATGTTCATAGCTTCAAAATTGAGCAAGATATGCATTGGAGAAGTTGGGAAATGTTTGGGAACTTTCAAAAGTCAACTTTGCCTAAAACACTTCAAATTTGCTAATGGGCCTCAAATTCTTCCTTGAACCATTACCCAAAGCCTATGCACGACCCATTGAGCTCAAAATGATTTATTTTCTTATTTTTAATTAATTAATTGAATTTTTATTCTTATTAATTCATTTAATTAGTTTTAATTGTAGAAAAATATCAAATAATGGTTGTCAAATCTTTTTATGCAGCAAATATACTCCACACATGCTAAGGATTTCGTGCATCAATCAACAAGACAAGATCTTCCATAATTGGCAAAGTTTTCATGGCAAAAGATTGGAAAATACATAATTGAAAATCAAATATTCAAGTCATCAATTCAATGGATTCATGGGCCTTGTTTTGACCTAATTTGCTTCACATACAAAGGCAAGACCTAACCCCATTCGGAATACACGAAAAAAGCTGCTGAGAATCCATAACCAAGTTGCAAAAATTCCAAGAAAATTGTGAAACTGGTTTCATAGTTGCAGTATAATTCAAGACCTGAAATTGCTTCTAATACATTGCTAGACCTTCCAGGAGTCTATTAGCATCAAGAACTAGTCCATACGCGCAAAGAATCACCTTCACGAAGTCACACGATTTGCTTTGTTTTCCAATTTGACATATCATCATTCATTCACTTTTAACCATGTTTCTTGTTTGATTTACACTAATATTAACCTGCTGAAGCGATTGGTACAGTTCAATTGGATTAACGCTGCCTAAATCAGAATCCACCATGGACAAAATTTAGGGTTTAGAAGCTTGAAAATTAGGGCTTTCATGTAGAGGAAAAATTAAACCTTGAGACCTATACAGTTGAATTCAGAAGCTCAATACGGTTTGAATGGCAACCTCGCGCTCAATTTATGTGACTCACAGAGCTGTTCGCTATTTTTCACTATTGCATTTAGTGGGGGTTTAAAACCCCCGCTATCTTGTTCATGTTGCAGGTACAAACGGAGACGAAGACAGGCGTGGCATCATGCTATTGGGGCATTCAAATGTTAGCGCGTTTTTTAAACGTTTCAGCATAACTGACTTTTTTCATATATTATAATTCTTTGTTATTTTGTTTACAAACGCGCTAAGTGGCTCAGTTGGTGGAAGATGTGTATTGCAAGCATTGGGACCTGGGTTCGATTCCCAGGTCCCCCCACATAATTCATGATTTTTGCTTTAACGTATTCAAGTGCAGCACTTCCATCAAAACTCCATCATGCATCCTCACGCGTTGGTCTGCCAAGTGGCCTTGATCACTCATCCAATGGTCACAGATTGAAGCCTATGGTACACTCTAGTCAACCAACGTGCACTCAATCTGGAAAGTCAAACGAGCTTGTTCTAATGGGCCTGAATTACTCCCAAAACACCTCCATATGGGCCTGAAACCCCCCTTGGTTTGCATCCTTTTTTAATTTTATTTTCTTTTCTTTTCTAATTCTTTTTAATTGTTTTTTCACCATAAAATAATTTTTCATAATAAAAACAGAAAATCAAAATACAAAAATATGTTTAATTATTTATTAATTTACTCATTAATTTATTTTTGTAAATAAATGTTAATAATTAATTTAGTTTAATTTAGGTTTATATTTTAATCTTTTTTCTTAATAAATAAAATATATAGAATTAGGTTTTGATATTTTTTATCATTATTAATTATTTGCATCATTATTAATTATTACTATTTATTAACCATTATTTTTGTACATAAATATGTAAATTAACTAATTAGTTTAAATTAGGTCAACTTTGACGTTTTATTAATAATCAAAATATATAGAATTAGGGTTTCCTTCTGATTTTTCTTTTCTTTATTTCATTAAATACAAAAAAAACATTAAAAAAAATACTTTCTTTTCTTTAATTAAATATTAAATAGACTTTAATTTCATTTAATTTCAAGCAAAGGGTCAAAACCCTCAGACGTTCCAATTTTATTTCTTTTCGCGCATTTATTTTCTTATTGATTATTATGTAACTGTTCAAGGAATGTAATAGTAATTAGGTCTTTTTTACTTTCCGCATCTTTTATCAAAAACAGGTCTTTGTATTTTGGCGATGTATAGACCCGCGCCTTGTAATAGCATAGCTTTTTATGTTTCCGTCTTTTAATTTTTCGCACTCTTATTCTAAACTTGCATGAAAGAATGTATGTAATTAAAAACAATGCGTAGCTCACAATGCCCTGATCAAAGATAAACTTAACATGAAAATAACACACAAGTACATACACCACTCCTAGGGTACGCCTCACTCTTTGCTTTCGAAACGTGGTCGTCAAGTATAGGACGTTTTAGCGGTCCTTATGTCCATGATCCAGTTGCCTCGAAACAGTTGCCTCGAAACAGTTGCCTCGAAACGGTTGCCTCGGATTAAAAAAGGATCAAGGACATAAGGGTAGCTTCTAAGGTGTCCTACTATTGCTTCGGTGACCACACTGTCCCTCAATCGAATTGACCCGAACACCTCCAACGGTGGTGCTACCTACCTCTCAATGGTGGGATGGCACTACCTTAAGGAAATTTACACAACCGAGTTCCTTAGGGTAGGTAGATGACTCATGGATACTTTCTCTCTTCAAAAACAAAACAAAATCTTTTCACACTGACACTTTCAAAAGACTTTCAAAACGAATTTTTCAAACACTCTTGAGGACTGATACAAGAGTTATTCAGAAATCTTTCAATGAAACTTTTGCAAAACCCACTCACATTTTGAAAAGCAAACATTTTGAAAACATAAGAGCAAGTATCTAAGAGCCCATGGATAACCATGGATAGAAAGGGTGCTAACACCTTCCCTTTCTATAAATCTACCTCCCGAACCGAGAGACAATCTCATAAGGAATTTTGATGTGCTTTTGTCCTGTCCATGTTGGAAAAAATAAAAGACGGTGGCGACTCTTGCTTCCGCGACATTTCGCGAGCCAGTGTTAAACAGTCAGTTCTATTTCCACCGATCACAGGTACGAAATGTTTGGATGGTTTTTTCACATGGAACTTGCAAAGTGTGAGAGGTTTAAAGATTTGGACTTCAAAACTCAAGAGTGGAGGTTCTATGGATTGTTATGGCTTTTTGTGAGTATGAGATTTTGAGGGTTTATCAATAGAACTTCTGGCTTTTATCTCTATTTTTCTAACCTTTTTCCAACCTCTTTGTCTTGAAAATTCTTCTTCTATTTATAGAGAAGGTTTGAGACTTGAGAAACTCAGACTTTTTTGAAAAAATCACCTGTTATGCCCTTTTTTCAAATTCATAAAGACAAGTTGCTTCATGATGAAGAAAGAAGTGAATTAAGGAATTTAGCCATGCTTTGCAGGTCTTGTGGATTGCTTATGATGTTGAGAGATTTTTCTGTCATCTTTGGAACATATTTCAAGCTTTGAAAAAAGAGAGTGGTTGGAAAAGTGAAGCTTTATGCAAATGGAAATGTTGCTTTTGCATTTCTAACCATAAATGGTATCAAGACTTGGACAAAGCTTCAAATGCTTGTGTAATACACTTAGGGTTTGTGTAATTGCTTGATTATGCATATATTTGGAGAGAACATAGCCTGAAAAGAGAGATCTTGTAGCTTTGGTTGGAATTTTAGTCAAGTGTTCATCACACATTCTGCTTTGTAATTCAAGAATGAAACCCTAACTTCATCTCTTTGATCCTCTCAGCTCAAGAATGATCTCAATGAGTTCTTGGACTTTTTGGAAAGATTGGAACCTCCCCTACAACTTTCATGTTGACCACTTTTGTTAAATAAAACTGGAACTTGATGAAAATTGGCCAAGAAGTTGGGATAAAAACCTGACCAAAACTGCTGAAGATTTCTCTAAGTGTTTAATGAAAATGCCATGACTTCATGAACTTATAACTTGAGATCCAAGCATATTTAGGAGAAGTTATGTAAAGAAATGTTGTAGATATCATGGAGATCTACAACTTTCATGTTGAAAGTTTCCCTTGGACTGTCTTGCATCTTAGTGAAAGAATGGCATGAAGTGATGAAATTATCATGTATAAAGACACTTAGAAAATTTCTAAGTCTTGGAAATCTTGACTTTTCAAGTTGACTTTTGACTTTCTTGACTTCTTGATGATCAAGCTTGATATTCTTGAATGTCTTGATGAAATTTGACCTATGGAATGTAATGTTGACTAAAAAGTCAAAGTTTGACTTTCTAGTATGCAATCGACCATTTTACCCTTTTGCCAATTCCAAGCCTAAATTGATGTATTAGTGCTGCAAACTTGATGTCATAAAAGATCTTGTAAGAAAATCCTTGAGAAATGAGAGGGAAAATTTTGGGGTACAACAGCTGCCCCTATTCAATCTTCTTAAACCTGAAGAGTTAGATTGGCGGATCCGCCATTCGTGACTTGAAGGTGGAAGATGATTGGACACTAGAGTGCCCAGAAATTTGCACTCGATGATGTGGTGGTTGATTGTGTAGGGAATGTGCTTAAAAGATTCCATTTGGAGAGATGATGTAAAGTTGTTCGAGATGGGCTTGTAGATGCCATCAAAATGATTGCTGGTAGGAATAGAAGAAGTATCAGAATAAATCTCTGGTTGATTTACACTGGACTAGTGGATGTATTGGATTTAGTATCGAAATAATATCCATAAATGGATTGTATCTAACTCGTATCTGAGAGTTAAATTTGAATGAGTATCAGGACGACATCTGTGTCTGGAGCGTATCTGAACTGTATCTGAAAGATAAATTTGAATGAGTATCAGGATGGCATCCGTATCTGGAGCGTATCTGAACTGTATCTGAAAGCTGAGTCTGAATGAATATCAGGATGGCATCCGTATCTGGAGCGTATCTGAATTATATCAAAAGGTTGAATCTGAATGAGTATCAGGATGGCATTCGTATCTGGAGCGTATCTGAACTGTATCTAAAAGCTGAATCTGAATGAGTATCAGGATGGCATCCATATCTGGAGCGTATCTGAACTATATCTGAAAGCTGAATCTGAATGAGTATCAGGATGGCATCCGTATCTGGATCATATCTGAACTGTATCTGAAAGCTGAATCTGAATGAGTATCAGGATGACATCCATATCTGGAGTGTATCTGAACTGTATCAAAAGGTTGAATCTGAATGAGTATCAGGATGGCATTCGTATCTGGAGCGTATCTGAACTGTATCAAAAGTTTGAAACTGAATGAGTATCAGGATGGCATCCGTATCTGGAGCGTATCTGAACTGTATGTGAAACTGAATCTGAATGAGTATCAGGATAGCATCCGTATCTAGAGCGTATCTGAACTATATCAAAAGGTTGAATCTGAATGAGTATCAGGATGGCATCCGTATCTGGAGCGTATCTGAACTGTATCAAAAGGTTAAAATTGAATGAGTATCAGAATTGCGTCCATGTCTGGAGTGTATCTGAACTATATCTGAAACTGAATCTGAATGAGTATCAGGATGGCATCCGTATCTGGAGTGTATCTGAACTGTATCTGAAAGGTTGGGTTGTTTGAGCTGGTCGAGTAGATATTTGTCCTGTCTGGTTTCAGGTATTAATCTCTGACCTGAGAAAGAAAGATAGTTTTCCTGGCTTGCTACATGTATTAATCTTCAATCTCTTCATGTAGATAGTTTTCCTGGCTTGTTACATGTGTTAATCTGGAACTTGAAAAGGTTGGTCGACGAGATAGTTGTCCTGTCTGGTTTCAGGTATTAATCTCTGACATGAGAAAGAAAGATAGTTTTCCTGGCTTGCTACAGGTATTAATTTGTAATCTCTTCATGTAGATAGTTTTCCTGACATGTTACAGGTTGTTGTACCCCAAAATTTACCCTCTCATTTCATCAATATTTTCTCACCACAAGACCCTTGGAGCTCAAGATCAAGTTAGGGTTTGCTCTGCTCAAGACTCCTCCTTGCACTATTGACCCAAATTAGGGTTTGAGTTTGCACAAAGGTGTTTTGACCTAAAATGCCCAAAGTGACTTTCATGCTTCATGTTGGACTCACAAGTTTATCCATACCAAGTTTCAAGCCTTGATTCCAATCTTTGCCCAGTCAATTGGACAGTTGACCTAGAAATCAGCTGTATTGGGGAAAAAAAGTCAATTGTGGCCAATTGACAGTCAAACCTCATGAAATTTGACCCACATCAACATAATGAACTCATATGAACCATTTGGTCAAGTTTGGATCATAATTCCACAAGAAATTTGATTAGATCACCAAAAGGGCAAAATGGTCATTTTTAGGGTTTTGACTGTACAAAGGCAATTTTTGACTGTTTGACCTAACCAATGGAAAACCAAGCTCATATATGGACTCAAGGACTCAATGGAATTGTCTTGATACATTCAACAAGTTCAAAAGATCTCAAATGCACAAGATTGACAGATAAATTTTCCAGTCAACTGATCAAAATTTAAATGTATACTGAAAAGTCAAACTTTGACTTTTTGGTCAAAATCAAGTGTCAAGATTCATTTTTCATCAAGACATGTCAAATTATGAAACTTGTTCATCAAGAAACCCAAAATTGCAAATTAGGGTTTAGAATGAGAAAATTTCATAACTTAGAATTTTTCTAAGTTATGAAACTTCCTTATTTTTTTCCTAACTTTGTCCCATTTTTTCATCAAGATACAATTGGATTCAAACAAAACTCAAAACATGAAAGTTGTATTCCATTGAAAAATCTACAACTTTGATTCATAAAGTTTTCTCAAAGGAAGCTTGTAGCTCAAGTTATGATTTTTGGAATAAGGGTGCAAAACATTTTTAACTTAGAGAAATTTTGACCTATTCTAGGCAGGATTTTTGTCCAACTTCATGGCCACTTTTCACATGGTTCCACTTGGAGTTTTAATTTGCATTAAAAAGATGGATTGTAGTACATATTCCAAGATTTCCAAATTGTCCAAGAACTTCTCAAACACCCTTGTGGTTAGGGAGAATCGAATTTGCAAAGTTGGGCAAAATCCACTTTTGT
The DNA here is from genome assembly GCA_948472305.1 of Vicia faba. Taxonomy (NCBI): domain Eukaryota; kingdom Viridiplantae; phylum Streptophyta; class Magnoliopsida; order Fabales; family Fabaceae; genus Vicia; species Vicia faba. Next base: position 219,796,687 of record OX451736.1, read on the forward strand.
TCTTGGCCAAGGCTTGTTCATAACACTTTGCATTTTCAACTCAGCATGGTTTATGCTAGCTTACAGGCCTCTAATCCTCTTCACACTCAATAATTAAATGCCAAAACATTGTGTTCAAGCATTATTTTGTTCATTTGGTCATTACATGCAAGATTAATCCATAATTAGAAAAAGTAAATTTGCCATTTTGGAAAAGATGCACTTTATGTCAAATAACAAATCCAAGAGGCATGGGCCAAATCTTTGAAGCTAGCATTTGTACACAAATCCCTATGATCAAGAAGAAGATATGCAGCATACTTTAGGGCATTGCACAAGCCTGTATTGAAACTTGCATTTTCTTGCTTCAAGTAGAAGAAAACTTGGCCAAAACTCAAGATCTCTCATACCTGTAAACACCAACCTAAGCAAACTTTGCAAACATCTTTCACACTCCCTAACTGACCTAAAGCACGACCAAACCACCCTTCATCCCTCCTCATACAGAAAATCATAGTTTTTCTACAAAATAGAGTGCCTGCTGCAGATTGACTTCCACCATCCATTCCACTCGTGCCTTTTGACCAAAACCAGTTCAAACACCTTCTATATTATCCACACAAACTATCCCAAGCATTAAATCCAAGCTGTAACATCCTTAACATCGTTTGCCATTTTTTCTTTCAAGCTGTGCAGGTGGACTTCCATAGCACGATACAAGCAGTTTCAGAGCAAGCCAAGCATAGGAGAAGCATCCCTGGACTTCAGGAAAGCTGTACAAAAGCTCAAAATCCATTGGAAGTTGCCACATTGTTCTGTTCAAGTCAAGCTGAAACAGGTAAAACATGAACTTCCATCTCTCTATTCAGGCATGATTAGGCTTAGGTTTGTGAAGAAAACATGTTCTACTCATAGCCCTAAAGTCATCCATGTATTTACTTTTCATTTATATTATGCGTGCTGCGAGAATTTTGGCCCTAAACATGGAAGAAAAATTAGGTCAGAAATTGGGGATGAAGAAATTCTCCCTCGTTTCTGAGAGTTAGGTCAAGATTTTTATATGTATGAATTCGTCTCTTGATGCTCTATAACGTTTGTGTTATGAGTTTTTGTTAAAAGTCAAAGAATCAGGAGTTTGTTGTTTGAGCAAGGAGGCGCGTGAAATTCAAACAGAATGGTTTGAGGTTGAAGAAGGTGGACTTGGGCTGAGTCTGAGTTGTTCTTGCTGCTTGCACCCTCTTTTTCCATTTACACCCCCCTGGCCCATTGTGTGATATTTTATTCATTTTTGATTTTTTCTTTTTGATTCTGACTTATTATTTTTTGCTCAAATATAAAAAATATTAAAAAATATTTTTCCACCCATTTTTGCATTTTATTTGGAATTTATTTGTTTTATTTGAACTTATACATGTAAAATAAATATAAATACCTTTTTATTTAAAACATTAAAAATAACACAAAAATATATTTTCAGCCATTATTTTTATTTACCTTTTGAAAACATTTTCTAAAAAATATATTTTTTTGTAAATAATTAATATTTTTATTTTTGTACATATTTAGTATATTTAAATATATATAATATAAATACTTGTACATTTATTAGAATATTTAGGATAAAAATATAAAAATAATACATTTTATTTTTATTAATATGTGACATAAAAAAATATACTCTTTTTTTACAATATACTTCTTTTTTTTTATTTTTGTATATAATTAACAAATATTGTATGTAATTAATAAATAAATATTGTTTATTTAGAAAACTAGGGTTTTGCCCTAAAACATAAAAATATTCAAAAATTGACTTTTTTATTTTTGTTTATATTTCATATGAAAAATAGTTTCTCATACATAAAAAATCCTTTTTGTGCATAATACCTTTTGCATATTTATTGTATTTATTTAATTATCGCACAATTTGATATTTGTATATTCAATATGGATGTAATAGTTTTAGATTTAATTTTTTGCTAAATATCCCCCCATTCAAACATTTGTACCCCCATCCCCATAATCATGTTGTAATAATTTAGGACTTTAAATTTCCGCATTTTTAAGCTTTCAAATTATGCCATGATAGACTTAGGGTTTGTATACAAATCAACCAACAAATAGCTTGACTAATACAAAGACAAAAAGCATGAAAATGGACAACACAATGCACACTTGCACCCCTAGGGTTACTCCACTTGTTGCCTTCAAAAAATGGGCCATGTTGCATGTCGAGTGTCTTTGGCAAAACAAAAATAAATCAAATGATCATAGTCCCTCGATGACGCTTTCTCAAGTTGCCTAAAAATGATCAAGTCCCTTAAAGGAAAATTGCCAAAGACACTTGGCACTATTGCATTCATGGTCTAAACGATGACCCGCGCCCGTCCCGTTAGCATCCTAACACAAGATTGTCCACCAAATACAATGGTGGAACAATACTGTTAAAAGGGTTAAAACATAGAAAAAATATTTGAGAAATTTAGGGTAGATAGCTCTTGGTTACTTGACCAACTTGCAAAACAAATCCTTGCCATTTTTCAAAACACACTCCACAACACAACTTTCAAAAAAACAACTTTCAAAAACCTTGAAATATCTTTTCAAAAAGACAAACACCTTTGTAAAACATCCGAGTAAAGAATTGTTACAATGGTTGCCTAGACAAGGCATCTTTTTCAAAACATTTTCAAAACCACACACACACAAAGCACCATTTCAAACAATTGAAAATGCAAGGAAAGTGATCTAAGCAAGTAACTAAGAGCCCATGGATAACCATGGATAGAAAGGGTGCTAATACCTTCTCTTTCTATAATCTACTCCCCGAACCCAAGAAAACATCTCAAAGGTTTTTCCTGTGCTTTTTAACCTTTCCTTAGGATAAAATAAAAAGTCGGTGGCGACTCTTGCTAAACTGAAACATTTGCGAAAACAAACGCAAAACCTCAAGTCAGTTTTCCCACCGTATCACAGAACTGGCGACTCTGCTGGGGATAAATTTAAAAGTGGAGTAACCTTAGGGCTTAGATCAGCCTTTTGCATAACTAATTGTTTGTTTTGATTGCTTTATATTTTGGTTCTTTTGTTTGGGCTTGAAATCCTACACCCGGATTTGGGAAACATTCATAGATAGCAATACGTTGTGGAAACTGTGCGGGGTATACCGACACGGTTGAAGCAATAGCTATATTAGTGCGACATATTTGTGAGTACCGGTAACCCTTGAGTTCAATCAAGGAGAGTACGGGCCGCTGAGTGATGTCACTAAGCACTAATGACCTAGAACCTTACTTGACCATCTTGGCCTTTTATTAGGGGTAGTGAGATGACCGGCTTTGGTGCAGTCCGAAGTTGGTAGATACTCGATACTACACTCATTGAGGGTTGTTTTCTTGGAATATTTTGGTCGCTAGTTAAGTGGCTAAACCAAAACAATGAACATGGAAAACAATCCAATGATATTGAGCTCCTTAGAACTCGGTTACTATTTATAGGACAGGTTTTTAAGCCAACTTCACTCAAGAGGGTACTTACCTATGAAACCTCATGCAAGCCTGAAACTAGGGTTTTGTGTGACTTGCTTGTACATATGTTTGTGCATACATCATGAACATCATAAAGCATCATATGCATCCACTAACCATTTCAAGGGTTTGGATCTTCATCTTTGCTCTTGTTTTGTAGGTCATGGAAATTCTTCGCAGTAAAACTATCCAAGTCAACCTTGTGAGAATCCCTCCTAAACTCAAGGAGCTCACATCCAGAATTCCAGAAAGCTCTCTCTTCAGTGAAAGACATGGTAGACTGCTCAGCCTAGTCAACACCAGCATTGAAGAAGACATGGTGAAAGTGTTGTTCCAATTCTTTGACCCCCTTCACCACTGTTTCACATTCCCCGACTACCAATTGGTGCCTACTTTGGAGGAATTTTCTCAACTCCTGAGAATTCCTATTCTTAATCAACTACCATTCAACGGTACGGAAAAAGAACCAAAGCCTGAAGATGTTGCTCAAGCACTACTCTTGCAACCATCTGACATCAAGGGACATTGGGAAACTAGAAGTGGTGTCAAAGGCTTCTTGGCAAAATTCTTGTTTGAGAAGGCACAAGAGTGTTGGAATTCTTTGGATCTACAAGACTTTGAAGAAATTGTGGCACTCCTCATTTATGGGTTGGTCTTGTTCCCAAATCCTGACCAACTTATAGATGTCAATGCTGTCAAGATTTTCCTATCCAGGAATCCCATACCTACATTGCTTGGGGACATCCTCCACTCATTTTACACACGAACAATGAGAAAGAGAGGTGTTCTCATGTGTTGTACTCCTCTCCTTGCAAGGTGGTTTATTTCGCACCTTCCACAATCTGTTTTGAAGAATGAGCAAGGCTTAAGGTGGTCACAACGGTTGATGACCCTCACACACTCTGATGTACATTGGTGTTCTCGGTCCAGAGAAAATGTCATCATCGTCGATCGTTGTGGGGAGTTCCCTAATGTTCCATTACTTGGCATTAGAGGGGGCATTACCTACAACCCTTGTCTAGCTTTGAGACAATTTGGATATGCACGGAGGGATGGCCCTCATGACATGCTGATTCCTGACCTAGTTTTTGACTTCGACAACGATGCGCAAGGACTTCGCCAAAGATTCATCAGAGTTTGGAGGATGCCTAACAAGGTAGATAGCAAGACACCGGGGCACAAGAACTCCATCCCTCTTGAGCCTTATCTCAAGTGGGTAAGAACCCGAGCCCAGAGTCTTATGATGCCTTACCCTCATATTCTCCCTTTGATTAAAAAGCCTGTTAAGGAAGGAGAGGTTCCCTACACCATCCTACATCCTGACATGCCAACATCATGGGAGGAAATGCAGAAAAGTTGGATCCAACTCAAGGAAGAGCGGAATACTTTTGAAGCCAGCTTCTACGCCAGTGAGAAGAAGGTTTTAGAGCTTACCCGCCGACTTCACGAGGAGGAGACCCTCAACACTTACATTTCACCAAAGAGGATGCGCAACGTCTTTTTACCTTAAGAAGTTTTTGTAATATTTGGCCCATGGGGCATTTATGTACTGACAAAATTTCTTCTTATTAATATGACGTGTGTTCTTTTTGTTTGCAATAATTTTGAATTTCTAAATCCTTGAATGCATTGCATGAGTAAACATATCATTCATCATATGCATAAACAGGTCTCCACACCAGGTTTCCTTATCTTTCTGTTGTTTATTTCAGTAAGATGGATCTCGAACAGACGGTCAAAGATCTGCAGTCACAAAAATCACAGTTTCAACAGCTCCTAATGACCTTAGCAAAGGTTCAGAAGGATCTTAAAGCACTGCTAGGGAACAAAGAACAAGGAAAAGGAAAAAAGAAGAAGAAAAGAGTTGGGGTAGCTACACTGGGAAGAAGGTTTGAGAATGAAGCTAGAAGAGTTCTTGAATTCCCCTCCGTATCTGATGAGGGAACCAGTAAGGGAAAAGGAGCTGCATTACCCTCTGAGTCCGAGGCTGAAGAAGAAGAGGTTGAGGAAGATGAAGACTACTCCGAGCAACAATACCCGCCAGCGGACGACAAATACAAAAACCTGGAGGATAGACTGGCAGCTATGGAGCTGCAAAGGGTTCCTGGGTTAGATTTTGAAGAATTGGGATTGATTGCTGGGATTGTGATCCCTCCAAAGTTTAAGGTGCCAATTTTTGCAAAATATGATGGGTTGTCTTGCCCGAAGATGCACCTGAGGTCATATGTCAGAAGAATTCAACCTCATACATCCGACAGAAATCTTTGGGTACACTTCTTTCAGGACAGCTTGTCTGGTACACATCTAGACTGGTTTTACCAGCTTGAGAGGTTAGAAGTACATAACTGGGAAGACTTGGCAGTTGCCTTTTATCGCCAGTATCAATATAACGCTGACTTGGCGCCAACCCGTACTCAGCTACAAAGTATGGGAATGGCCTCAAATGAGGGATTCAAAGAATACGCCCAGAAATGGCGCGACTTGGCCGGAAGGGTGCAGCCACCTCTTTCTGATAGGGAACTAGTTGATATGTTCTTGGGGTCCCTATCTGGCCCATTCTTCAATCATTTGATCGGGAGCTCTTCCGTAGGGTTTACTGAATTGATTCTGACTGGCGAACGGGTGGAAGCTGGTATTAAGAATGGGAAGATTCAAAGGGATGCCTCTGCATCTACAACTTTTAAGAAATCATTTCCGGCTAAGAAGGAGGCAGCTGTTATATACTCTCAGAAAAGATCGGGAAGAACTGAGCGCCGGCCGACTGTGGGGGCCGTGATGATCCAAAATTCATCAAATGATCAGCCTCGTAACAACCAGTCTAGACCTAACCAGCAACGAGTAGAACGGCCACAACGGCAGTTCACCCGCATCAATATGACGCCCGCACAAGTTCTTCCCCATTTGTTGAAGTTGAATCTCGCCACTATCAAAGAGGCACCAAAAAATGTGAACACATCTTCCCCACATTATCATCCCAATGCTAAATGTGCCTATCATTCTGACAGTATCGGGCATGACACCAACGATTGTTGGGCGCTTAAGCATAAAATTCAAGACTTGATAGATGCAAAAGAGGTTGAGTTTGATGCTCCAGAGAAGCCAAACGTAATATCCGCTCCAATGCCGAAGCATGGTTGCAATGTCCATGCTATTGAAGAAGATCTGTATGTTTCTGATATTGATGATCTGGTAACTCCACTGCTAACAATCAAGTTAAATCTGTTAAAGGCTGGGATTTTCCCAGGATGTAAAGAAGACTGCTACTATTGTTCCTCCCTACCGGTCGACTGTCCATTGCTGAAGATAGGCATCCAAGGCCTAATGGACAGCCAACAAATTCTCTTCGAAAAGATCCCTGCTACTCCAACCCCTATCAAATATGTTTCAATAATCCCCATTTCCACCAATCTTTCCAAGGTCCCTAAAAAGCTTGTTAAGATTACATCCGCTACGAAGTTTGTTCCTCTGAAAATAACCATGCCTGGGCCTGTCCCCTACAAATCAATACCGTGGAATTATGGTGGAGAAATCTACTACCATGGTGTTAAACAAGTTGAGATAACTGAAGAGAGCTCTGACGAAGAAGATGCCGACATTGGAAACATTGCTGGTACGAGCAAGATTACCCGAAGTGGGAGAATTTTCTCTCCAGAGATTGCCCCTCCAAAGGCAATCTTTGGACCCTCAGCTGCTGCCAAAGTTACTCCTGCGCCGATAAAACTTTCTGCAAGAACTCCGTTAATTGAAGAAGTTGTTACTCCTGTGGTTTTCCCTCCTACTTCTGTTGATAAGGGGAAAGGGATCCAAGATGAGCTCGTCAGGACGAGGGCTCAGCCATTGGTCATCCCCGAAACCTCTAAGAAAGAAATGGAGGAGATTCTGAAAATAATAAAGAAAAGTGATTATGACGTTGTAGAGCAACTGGGGCAAACCCCCTCGAAGATATCCATGCTAGCTTTGCTTCTTTGTTCGGAGGCTCATGCTAAAGCTTTGATAAGGTTTTTGAAGACATCCCATGTGCCCCAGGAAACCTCAGCCGATCAATTCCAGGATTGTGTAGCCAGCCTTACTGTCGACAACGGCCTGGGTTTCTCTGATGCTGACCTAACTCCGAAAGGAAGAAAGCACAATGACGCATTGCATGTGTCAGTCGAATGCCGAGGAACTACTCTCGCCCATGTCTTGGTCGACACTGGTTCTTCTTTAAATGTGCTGCCAAAGAAGGCTCTCGACCGGTTGGATTGTGAAGGCTTGGAGCTGAAACCAAGTAATATCATTGTCAGGGCCTTTGATGGGTCTAAAAGAATGGTGCATGGGGAGGTCGACATTCCCATCAAGGTGGGCACTGAAGTATTCCACTCAACTTTCTACGTGATGGACATCCGTCCATCATACTCTTCCTCCCTACATCAGATGCTGAAATACCCTATCAAAGGGAAAATCATAATTGTACACGGTGAAGAGGAGTATATGATCAGTCATCTGAACTCCTTTCGGTATGTAGAAGTGGAGGGTGAATTCATTGAGACACCGTTCCAACACTTCGAGGAAATTTCTCCCAAGGTTGCAGTAGCAAAGGCAGTAGCTGAGGAGCCCAAGCAGGTGGCCAGGATGGCATCTCTGAAAGACGCGAAGGCTGTAATGAAGGAAGGAAAGAGCTCAACATGGGGACAGTTGCCTGACATTCCTCACAAAACAGACAAGTTTGGGTTGGGATTTACCGCTGCGGGGCAGAAAGCTATGCGTCGCTCAAAAATCGAAAGGACACCTATCAAGATTTCTCCTCATGGGATCAATGCTTTGGAAGACAAAGACGAAGAGGGGTAACATTGAAGACTGGATCTTCCCAACCATCGAAGGGGGACTGCACAACTGGGAGGCGAAAGAATTCGTCCCCATTACTTTCATTAATCAGTAACTTATCTTTCGAACATTTCCTGTTGGTTTGTAATAATTACTTTTAAACAATCTGCACACTACTTTTTCACCTCATGCCTTGCCCGGGGCATGTAGGTCCATTTGTAAGGGTTTTGATTCTCTTCATATCCATATGCCATGTTTAATGATTCATTGGACGTTTTTCATTTATAAGTTGCTGTGTTCATTTTCTTTCCTTTTGCATTTTTGTTTGTTTAAGGATGGCTATCCCTTACACACACCCACACTCACAAATGCAGGTACCCATCCACTCTAGATTCTATGGGTGACTATTTTGCTATGTCCTTCAATAACTCTGAAGATTTGGTCAATCAGGCTGAGTGCGAAGACGACGAAGATTGTGAAGTACCAGGAGAGCTAGCCAGACTTCTACAACAAGAAGAGAGGGCCATTTTGCCTCACGAAGAGTTGTTAGAAACAGTCAACTTAGGAACAGAGGAAGACCGGAAGGAAGTACAAGTGGGTGCCAATCTGGAACCAAGTGTCAAGGAGCGCTTGATACAGCTGTTGAATGAGTACGTTGAAATCTTTGCCTGGTCTTATGAAGACATGTCGGGTTTAGACACAGATATAGTGGTTCACCGTCTCCCTACAAGAGAGGATTGTCCATCGATCAAGCAAAAAGTCCGCCGAATGAGGCCCGACATGTCTGAGAAGATTAAAGCTGAAGTAATGAAGCAATTCAACGCTGGCTTTCTGGCTGTTACATCCTATCCATAATGGGTTGCTAACATTGTGCCAGTACCTAAAAAAGACGGCAAGGTCAGAATGTGTGTGGACTACCGGGATCTGAATAGGGCCAGTCCTAAAGATGATTTTCCGCTACCGCATATTGAGATTTTGATTGACAATACAGCTCAGCACAAGGTGTTTTCCTTCATGGACGGATTCTCGGGCTACAACCAGATCAAAATGGCCCCCAAGGACAGGGAGAAAACAACCTTTGTTACACAATGGGGTACCTTCTGCTACAAGGTGATGTTGTTCGGACTGAAGAACGCAGGGGCAACTTATCAACGCGCCATGGTAGCTTTGTTTCATGATATGATACATCATGAGATCGAAGTTTACGTAGAAGATATGATAGCTCGATCACAAAAAGAGGAGGAACACCTTGAACATCTGCAAAAGTTGTTTGCCAGATTGAAGGAGTACAAACTCAGGCTGAATCCAAGTAAGTGCACTTTTGGAGTTAGGTCTGGTAAACTTCTAGGATTTATTGTCAACAACAAGGGAATTGAGGTCGATCCAGCAAAAGTAAAAGAAATACAAGAAATGCCTACTCCCCGTACTGAAAAGGAGGTTAGAGGGTTCTTGGGACGCTTGAACTATATTTCCAGATTCATCTCTCATCTGACGTCTACCTGTGAGCCAATTTTCAAACTATTGAAGAAAGATCAGGTAGTCGAATGGAACGACGATTGCCAAGCTGCTTTTGATAAGATCAAGGAGTATTTGCTAGAACCTCCTATTCTGATGCCACCCGTCGAAGGAAGGCCGCTGATCATGTATCTGACCGTTTTGGACAACTCAATGGGGTGTGTACTGGGCCAGCATGACGAGTCTGGTCGAAAAGAGCATGCCATTTATTACCTTAGAAAAAAGTTTACCGACTGTGAGACTCGCTACTCACTGCTCGAGAAAACTTGATGCGCTTTGGTATGGGCTGCTCGCCGACTGAGGCAGTATATGTTGACTCATACCACTCTGTTGATCTCCAAAATGGATCCTATCAAGTATATCTTTGAAAAGCCTGCTTTATCTGGAAGAATCGCTAGATGGCAGATGATCCTGACCGAGTATGACATCCAGTATACTACCCAAAAAGCTATAAAGGGGAGTGTACTAGCTGACCATCTAGCTCATCAAGCTATCGAAGATTATCAATCCATGAGATTCGACTTCCCGGACGAGGACATCATGAGTTTGGACAACATTGAAGGCAACGGACCGTATGACGGACCTGAAAAAGGATCCCGATGGACCATGTACTTTGATGGTGCTTCAAATGCACTTGGAAACGGTATCGGTGCGGTACTCATTTCCCTTGAAGGTTGCCATACACCTTTCACGGCCCGACTTTGCTTCAGCTGTACCAACAACATGGCTGAATATGAAGCTTGCATCTTTGGTCTCAAGGCTGCTATAGACTTGGGGATCAAATCTTTGATCGTATTTTGGGACTCGGCTTTGGTTATCAGTCAAATCAAAGGAGAGTGGGACACCAAACATCCTAATCTTATCCCATACAAAGAACATGTCCTGACATTGTTGCCTCATTTCGAGCAAATCACCTTCGAGCATTTCCCGCGAGAAGAGAATCAGCTAGCAGATGCTCTGGCTACAATTTCTTCCATGTTTAAACTCAACTTGGATAACGAGGCTCCCCAAATCACCATCGAGCGAATGGATGAACCTGCACATTGTCATGAGATTAATACCGAAGAAGAAGTGGAACAACCCTGGTTTCACGAAATCAAAAGGTATCTCCAGACTAGAGAATATCCTGAAGGAGCTTCAGTAAATGACAAGAAGTTCCTAAGGAAATTTGCTGCCAAGTTCTTCCTGAGCAACGACATCCTCTATAAACACAACCATGATTGTGTTTTACTCTGTTGTGTGGATAAAGCTGAAGCAGAGTTAATCATGATCGAGATACACAGCGGTACATTTGGCACCCACTTGAGCGGACATACGATGGCTAAAAAGATTCTAAGGGCAGGCTATTACTGGTCTACCATGGAAGCAGATTTCCATCAACATTCCCGTACTTGCCACAAATGTCAAGTCTACACTGACAAGATTCATATTCCTCCTGTTCCTCTCAACATTCTGACAGCTCCTTGGCCATTCGCAATGTGGGGCATTGACATGATTGGAGAGATCAAGCCCACGGCGTCCAATGGACATCGCTTCATCCTGGTCGCCATTGACTATTTTACCAAATGGGTCGAAGCAGCTTCCTTTGCCTCTGTTACCAAAAATGTGGTTTCCCGCTTCATCAAGCAAAACCTCATATGCCGGTATGGTGTCCCCGACAGGATCATTACAGACAACGGTACAAATCTGAATAATACTATGATCACCGCTCTATGCGAACAGTTCAAGATTTATCATCACAATTCATCTCCCTATCGGCCGAAGATGAACGGTGCTGTTGAAGCTGCAAACAAAAACATCAAGAAGATCATTCAGAAAATGACAGTCACCTACAAAGACTGGCATGAGATGTTACCATTTGCTCTGCATGGATACCGTACGACGGCACGTACTTCAACCGGGGCAACCCCGTTTTCTTTGGTATATGGCATGGAAGCTGTCTTACCCATGGAAGTTCAGATTCCTTCTTTAAGGATTATGAAGGACGCTGGTTTGAATGAAGACGATTGGATTCAGACCCGACTTGATCAACTCAATTTGATCGACGAGAAGCAACTCGCTGCTGTTTTCCATGGTCAGACGTACCAAAAACGGATGATCAAGGCTTTCAACGAGAAAGTCAGACGTCAAGTATATCAAGTCGGAGATCTCGTAATCAAGCGGATTATCTTGCCGCAAAGTGATCCCAGGGGCAAATGGACTCCTACTTACGAAGGACCATTTGTAATCAAGAGCATATTTTCTTGTGGTGCAATGATTCTGACCACAATGGACGGCGACGATTTGCCGCACCCTGCGAACGCAAAGATAGTCAAAAGATACTACGCATAAAATAACCCGACAAGTCGAAAACCCGAAAGGGCGGCTTGGGCAAAAATGGGCATCCCGGTGAACCGAAAACCCGAAAGGGCGGTTCAGGCAAAAATTAGGGATAAAACAAAAAAATCTGTACACCCGGCAAGTCGAAAACCCGAAAGGGCGGCTTGGGAAAAAAAGGGTTTCCCGGTGGATCGAAAACCCGAAAGGGCGATTCAGGCAAAAGTTAGGGAATTAAAGCGTATGACTATGTCTCGTCGGATCACTTTAAGGACAATCTCTTCATCAACCAGCTCCAAACTTCTGATCAATCCAGTCATTGGCGGACAAAGCATTGAATGGACATATATTCAGAGTTGTGAAGGCTATAGCAGAATGGAATCCCATGGAATTGTTACACATAGCCATCTTTCTTTTGTATAAAATTTTCAATTTTTACGACAACATCCTCTTACTAGGATGCTTGTCTCCTTTGTAGAAAGATACTTATAGAAAGTTAATACAAATACTTTTCCAAATACAAGAATTTGCTTTGTTTTCCTTTTTCTCTTTTGCACTTATGTTTTATTTGAGAAACGTCCAATGTGTTGTTAAATAGGCATATGCATTTGAACATAATCATTTTCCTTACAAATCAAGAAAGATGATTGCTGATAGGATGAAGTTACAGGTAGATATCTTGATGCCCTTTCAGAAGGAATCCCTAGCAGAATTAAACTCCAAATTCCTCAACAAAGTCAAAATCCAGAACTTAATTCCCCAAATAGAGTTAAACTTCTGGATCCTCAGCAGAACAAAAGCTTTCTCAAAACTGATTTTCCCAGCCAGAGAGCCGTCCAGAACTCAAATTCCCCTCAGAGTTAAATTTCAGAATCCCCAGTGGAGCCTTAAAATCTGAAAGCATTATCCCCAGCAGAGCTAAAACTTCCAACTATCAATCCCCAGCGGAACCAAACTAGTGAACCTTCTCCCTACAGAGGTACTTTCCACAAGACTGAAGATTCTCAATTTTACTTCTCCAACTTAAGTCTACCAGGTTCTGAACTCCCCAGTAGAGGTCATCAGAATTCTCATTCCATACAAGTCACCAAGGAGATCCAATCCCCAGCAGTGGTCCTAAGATCCCTCAACAATTGAAGATCTTGTTCCCCAAGCAGTCAGCAGTCGACAAGGATGTCTCATCTACAATAATCAAAGATTCTTGCAATCCCCTGCAGCAGTCAAGGATTCGCTTTCCCCGACAGCAGTCAAGATTCTATTATCTCCAGCCATCCAGGATTCATCTATCCTCAACAAGACAGCTCATCAGCTTACATGCGCATTCATTACATTCATATCATAAACATCGATATAACATATACTGCATCATACATTTCATGCAACATAACCTTGTGTTTAGCTAACATTTTTTCCTTTTCAGGATAAGAATAAAAGGCTATCATTAACAATTATTCAAATACAGTTCTACACGGACTCACCATCAGGAAACCCTACATCGATCCCTTCTTCAACTTCAATACTTATGAAAACAGTTTACAGGTTCTCCAGACACGGATGTTAACCTATCGCTTGTTCAGATTCTTTAACTTCTGAAAACAGTTTACGGATTCTCCAAACACGGATCTTAATCTATCGCTTGTTCAGACTCAATTTTTGAAAACAGTTTACGGACGCTTCCCAACATGGATGCTGCTCTATTTCTTATTCAACTTCAAGACTTCTGAAAACAGTTTACAGGTTCTCCTGACACGGATGTTAACCTATCGCTTGTTCAGATTCTTCAACTTCTGAAAACAGTTTACGGATTCTCCAAACACGGAGGTTAATCTATCGCTTGTTCAGACTCAACCTTTGAAAACAGTTTATGGACGCTTTCCAACATGGATGTTGCTCTATTGCTTATTCATCTCCAAGACCTCTGAAAACAGTTTACGGGTTCTCCAGACACGGATGTCAACCTATCGCTTGTTCAGATTCTTCAAGACTTCTGAAAACAGTTTACGGATTCTCCAGACACGGATGTTAATCTATCGCTTGTTCAGACTCAATTTTTGAAAACAGTTTACAGACGCTTCCCAACATGGATGCTGCTCTATTGATTATTCAACTTTAAGACCTCTGAAAATAGTTTACGGGTTCTCCAGATACGGATGTTAACCTATCGCTTGTTCAGATCCAAGGCCTCTGAAAACAGTTTACGGATTCTCCAAACACGGATGTTAATCTATCGCTTGTTCAGATTCAACTTTTGAAAATAGTTTATGGATTCTCCAAACACGGATGTCAATCCATTGCTTATTCAAGACCCCCCAGTTCAGAGATATTCCAAAGCATGGACACCTTTCTGATACTCATTCCAGATGGCATCTTTAAGCCCATCCCCGACAAGATTCTATCACCCCTCCAGATGGCATCTTTAAGCCCATCTCCAAATGGCATCTCTAAGCCCATTCCCGCACCCTTTGTTTCGACGAGTGTAAATTTAAGGGCACTCTAGTGTCCAATCTCCTTTTACCTTCGAGACGCGAAAGGCAAACTTGCCAATCTAACTCTTCAAGTGCAAGAAGATTGAACAGGGGAAACTGTTTTACCTCAAAATTTGCCCTCTCATTTCATCAATATTTTCTCACCACAAGACCCTTGGAGCTTAAGATCAAGTTAGGGTTTGCTCTGCTCAAGACTCCTCCTTGCACTATTGACCCAAATTAGGGTTTGAGTTTGCACAAAGGTGTTTTGACCTAAAATGCCCAAAGTGACTTTCATGCTTCATGTTGGACTCACAAGTTTATCCATACCAAGTTTCAAGCCTTGATTCCAATCTTTGCCCAGTCAATTGGACAATTGACCTAGAAATCAGCTTTATTGGGGAAAAAAGTCAACTGTGGCCAATTGACAGTCAAACCTCATGAAATTTTACCCACATCAACATAATGAACTCATATGAACCATTTGGTCAAGTTTGGATCACAATTCCACAAGAAATTTGATTAGATCACCAAAAGGGCAAAATGGTCATTTTTAGGGTTTTGACTGTACAAAGGCAATTTTTGACTGTTTGACCTAACCAATGGCAAACCAAGCTCATATATGGACTCAAGGACTCAATGGCATTGTCTTGATACATTCAACAAGTTCAAAAGATCTCAAATGCACAAGATTGACAGATAAATTTTCCAGTCAACTGATCAAAATTTAAATGTATACTGAAAAGTCAAACTTTGACTTTTTGGTCAAAATCAAGTGTCAAGATTCATTTTTCATCAAGACATGTCAAATTATGAAACTTGTTCATCAAGAATCCCAAAATTGCAAATTAGGGTTTAGAATGAGAAAATTTCATAACTTAGAATTTTTCTAAGTTATGAAACTTCCTTAGTTTTTTCCTAACTTTGTCCCATTTTTTCATCAAGATACAATTGGATTCAAACAAAACTAAAAACATAAAGGTTGTAGTCCATTGCAAAATCTACAACTTTGATTCATAAAGTTTTCTCAAAGGAAGCTTGTAGCTCAAGTTATGATTTTTGGAATAAGGGTGCAAAACATTTTTAACTTAGAGAAATTTTGACCTATTCTAGGCAGGATTTTTGTCCAACTTCATGGCCACTTTTCACATGGTTCCACTTGGAGTTTCAATTTGCATTACAAATATGGATTGTAGTACATATTCCAAGATTTCCAAATTGTCTAAGAACTTCTCAAACACCCTTGTGGTTAGGGAGAATCGAATTTGCAAAGTTGGGCAAAATCCACTTTTGTTCTTGGCCAAGGCTTGTTCATGACACTTTGCATTTTCAACTCAGCATGGTTTATGCTAGCTTACAGGCCTCTAATCCTCTTCAAACTCAATAATTAAATGCCAAACCATTGTGTTCAAGCATTATTTTGTTCATTTGGTCATTACATGCAAGATTAATCCATAATTAGAAAAAGTAAATTTGCCATTTTGGAAAAGATGCACTTTATGTCAAATAACAAATCCAAGAGGCATGGGCCAAATCTTTGAAGCTAGCATTTGTACACAAATCCCTCTGATCAAGAAGAAGAGATGCAGCATACTTTAGGGCATTGCACAGGCCTGTATTAAAACTTGCATTTTCTTGCTTCAAGTAGAAGAAAACTTGGCCAAAACTCAAGATCTCTCATACCTGTAAACACCAACCTAAGCAAACTTTGCAAACATCTTTCACACTCCCTAACTGACCTAAAGCACGACCAAACCACCCTTCATCCCTCCTCATACAGAAAATCATAGTTTTTCTGCAAAACAGAGTGCCTGCTGCAGATTGACTTCCACCATCCATTCCACTCGTGCCTTTTGACCAAAACCAGTTCAAACACCTTCTATATTATCCACACAAACTATCCCAAGCATTAAATCCAAGCTGTAACATCCTTAACATCATTTTCCATTTTTTCTTTCAAGCTGTGCAGGTGGACTTCTATAGCACTATACAAGCAGTTTCAGAGCAAGCCAAGCATAGGAGAAGCATCCCTGGACTTCAGGCAAGCTGTACAAAAGCTCAAAATCCATTGGAAGTTGCCACATTGTTTTGTTCAAGTCAAGCTGAAACAGGTAAAACATGAACTTTCATCTCTCTATCCAGGCATGATTAGGCTTAGGTTTGTGAAGAAAACATGTTCTAATCATAGCCCTGAAGCCATCCATGTATTTACTTTTCATTTATATTATGCGTGCTGTGAGAATTTTGGCCCTGAACATGGAAGAAAAATTAGGCCAGAAATTGGGGATGAAGAAATTCTCCCTCGTTTCTGAGAGTTAGGTCAAGATTTTTTTATGTATGAATTCGTGTAACACCCTCTAAAACCCCGCATAAAATTTCGCAAATAATTAAAATCATATATTCAGAGTACATGCATTAACGAGGATGTCACAATTCTATTTTTACAAAAACAAGTTCCTGTCATGCATACCATAGAAGCAACTCATACATGTTTACACAGCGGAATAATTTAATTAACAAAACCAATGTTATAATATTTTCAAAATCATCAGGGATTAACACCTGGAATATATCAGCATCATATTATAACAAACATAAGGAATAAACGAGTCTGACTAAAGCAGCTCGACAAACAAACGTTCTCGGAGTTACAACTATTAGAGCATGACCCGGACAATACTTAAACGGAAATAAACTAGAAACAACAAGCCTTCGCCAAGCACCTGAACGAAGCTCCTCAATCTGAAATATTCAACAGTAAGGGTGAGCATCTCAACTATACATTTGATTATACGTTCATAACAATCAATTCAGAAAAACCATAAGCATCACCCAAACAGTTAGCATGTTTCATAGTTTACGAAAACCTTTACAATTCATATATTCATAATATATTACTTTTCATACTTATAATTAACATCAAACATCATTAACAATTCAGCAACAATACATGCATACAATCAATTATATACAACATTGGAAAATCATCCATTCATGTTATATTCAATATAATGCAACACACCCATGCATGTGGTACCATTTTACCGCCCCATTAAATCTCGGGTCACGGATAACTCACCGTTCCATTATATCGCGGACACGGCTACCACCTCAACGTTCCATTAAATCGCGGACACGTATATTGGCCACCATGTTAATTCCACACAATGGGAATTAACAAATGCAACATGATATGTACAATATGTACCACTCAGCATACTATTAACATCAATAAACCATATCATGCAACATCAACAATATCCAATACAACATGATATGAATAGCATGTAATCACTCAGCATACTATTAAACACCAACCAATCATATCAAGTTATATCATAATCCATGCTTGATAACATTATCTAAAAGCATGACAAATAAATCCACATAGTGTTGGTATCATAACATACAAACATTATTCGACACAAGCCTCCACAATACTATGCATATCATTAAGCAGCATGTTCAAAACTAACAAACACTGCACATTAAACAAAATCATTCCTGTACACCACAACAAAGCACAGAAAACAAAATTCAGAAGCCAACACAGGAGGTCAACACGGGTGCCCGTGTTGCGCAACACGGCCCGTGTGGAAATGTGTCCAGAAACACATTGTCTTTATCAATACAGGGGATCAACACGGGTGCCCGTGTTGTGCAACACGACCCGTTTTAGTGAGCGCGTGCAGAATTTTCCTGTACCTGCAGCAGGCTCAGAACAGCAACCAAACACGAAAATACCAGCCAAAACGTGCATTGCGGTACATAACAACATCAATTTTGCATAACTCAAAGCAACACATCAATTGGAAACACAATTCCCTTCTAAGTTAGTAACTTTCCAATCTTAAGAACAACATCAATTCACTTAAGGTCTCATTTTCCAAAATCAATCAAAACTCAGAATTTTCATTTTTTTAAACATCCTATTTTGTCAACAATTCTTTCATCAACAACAAGTTTTATAAAATTGACCTTAAGTTACATATTACCCGTCCTTTAGGTAAATTCTAACAACATTGAGGTTATCCCTAGAATTACCTAAGGGAACTCTCGTTCATACAAATATACTCCAAATCCACCATAGAAACCTAAAATCCTTAATTGATTCATAAAATTTGGGAACCTAAACCTTTTCTAACAAGGTTCAACCCTAAGGTTAGTGATCCCTAAGAACATCTAAAAATTGGGGTTTCTCCCTACGATTATCCAAAATCAATCGTACCTAAACCCATAAGCAAAAGTAAATCGAGTAGTAGCCCCCCTTACCTTATCAAATTGCAGCTTTGAACTCTTGAGCGATTGTTTTTCGTTCTTCAGAGCTCCAATCCCAAATATCTCCAACTTCTGTGTTATCGTGAAAAGTGAGAAAATAACTTGAGTTCCAAAATATATCCTTATTTCTTTTGCACCCCCACTCTTTACTAACGACATCCAAGCCCAATAACTTCTTATTTCTTTTATTTTCTTCAAATATTCCAAAATAAATAATTCTTTTTATTTTATTAATTATAATAAAATAAATTCCCAATTAAATAAATCAAATAATTAAAACTGGGGTGTTACAACTCTCCCCCACTAAAAGAGTTTTCGTCCTCGAAAACATACCTTAGACGAACGGTTCCGGATAAGCCTCTCTCATCTGGCTCTCCAGTTCCCAAGTAACATTTCCATCTGCTGGACCTCCCCAAGCAACCTTCACTAATGCTATCTCTTTACCCCTTAACTGTTTCACTTCCCGACCTTCTATCCTCATAGGCAATGTTTCTACTGTCAGGTTATCTCTCACCTGTACATCATCTACTTGGATTACATGAGATGGGTCTGGAATGTATCTCCTCAACTGAGAAACATGAAAAACATCGTGCAAATTCGCAAGTCTCGGAGGTAAAGCAATACGATAAGCAACTTCTCCAACTCTTTCCGTAATCTGAAACGGACCAATAAAATGCGGAGTCAACTTCTTGGATTTCAATGCTCGACCAATACCCGTCATCGGAGTAACTCTCATAAACACATGATCTCCAGCACTGAATTCTAAATTCTTCCTCCTCCTATCATGATAACTTTTCTGACGACTCTGAGAAGCTCTCATCTTCTCTTGAGTCAATTTGATCTTTTCAGTAGTCTGCTGAACAATCTCTGGCCCAATTACTGAACTCTCTCCAGATTCATACCAACACAAAGGCGTTCTACACCGTCTACCATACAATGCCTCAAACGGAGCCATACCAATACTCGAATGGTAACTATTGTTATAAGTAAATTCAATCAATGGCAAATAGCTATCCCAAGCTCCACCCTTCTCTAAAACACAAGCACGCAATAAATCTTCTAACGATTGAATCGTCCTCTCCGTCTGTCCATCAGTCTGAGGATGGTAAGCTGAACTCAACCTCAATTTAGTACCCAAAGCCTTCTGCAATCCTTCCCAAAATTTCGAAGTGAACCTCGGATCTCTATCTGACACAATACTAGAAGGAACTCCATGCAGACTCACTATTTTCTCAATATACAACTGTGCCAACCTCTCCATTGAGTAATCCATTCGCACCGGTATAAAATGAGAAGACTTAGTCAATCTATCCACCACAACCCATATTGCTTCACAATTCTTAGGAATTCTCGGCAACCCGGATACAAAATCCATAGAAATACTGTCCCACTTCCATTCTGGAATAAACATCGGTTGCATAAATCCAGACGGCTTCTGATGCTCGATCTTCAATTTCTGACAGATTAAACATGCATACACAAATTCAGCTATTTCCTTTTTCATTCCCGGCCACCAAAACAATTTCTTCAAATCATGATACATTTTCGTGGCACCCGGATGAATACTCATCCCACTGCGATGTCCTTCCTCTAATATACTCTTCTTGATTTCTGCAACATCAGGAACACAAACTCTATCGCCAAATCTCATAACATCATTTTCATCAATTCTAAACTCACCACCTTGACCTTGGTTGATCAATGTCAATTTATCAACTAAATTAACATCAGATTTCTGCCCGATCCTGATCTCTTCTAGAATACCACTAGTAAGTTTCAACATACCCAAACGAACACACTTCGGAGTACTTTCACAAATTAAACTCAAATCTCGGAATTGTTCAATTAAATCCAATTCACGAACCATCATCATAGACATATGCAAGGATTTCCCGCTCAAAGCATCTGCAACCACATTTGCTTTACCAGGATGGTAATTCAAACCAAAATCATAATCTTTGAGAAATTCCAACCACCTTCTTTGCCTCATATTGAGCTCTTTCTGATCGAAAAGATACTTCAAACTCTTATGATCACTATACACTTCAAATCTCGAACCATACAGATAATGTCTCCACAATTTCAAGACAAACACAACTGCTGCTAACTCTAAGTCATGAGTAGGATAGTTCCTTTCATGAACCTTCAACTGTCTCGAAGCATACATAACTACCTGTTGGTTCTGCATTAGAACACCACCTAATCCCATCTGGGATACATCACAATAAACCAAAAAAGATTCCACTAGATTCGGCAAAATCAGAATAGGAGCACTAGCCAATCTCCGCTTCAATTCTCGGAAACCTTTCTCACAATCAGAATCCCAAATAAACGCTTGTCCTTTACGAGTCAACTTTGTCAACGGTAATGCTAACTTTGAGAATCCTTCAATAAACTTTCTGTAATAACCTGCAAGACCAAGAAAACTTCTGATTTCAAAAACAGTCTTCGACACTTCCCACTGAGATACTGCTTCTACTTTTGTAGGATCCACTGCAATACCATTATTAGAAATCACATGTCCAAGAAAACTAACTTCATTCAGCCAGAACTCACATTTGGACAACTTTGCATACAACTTCTTATCTTTCAACAACTCTAACACGATTCGGAGATGTTCCGCATGCTCTTCGTCATTCTTGGAATAAATCAGAATGTCATCAATAAAAACCACAACAAACTTATCCAGATACGGGTGAAAAATCCTGTTCATGTACTCCATGAAAACACCAGGTGCATTAGTAACTCCGAACGGCATAACAGAATATTCATAATGCCCATACCTCGTTCGAAAAGCAGTCTTTTGAATATCTTCCGCTTTCACACGAATCTGATGATATCCAGATCTCAAGTCAATCTTACTGAATACACTGGCTCCAATTAGTTGATCCATTAAATCATCAATCCTCGGTAATGGATACCGATTCTTAATGGTTACCTTGTTCAATTGCCTATAATCAACACACAGTCTCATAGAACCTTCTTTCTTCTTGACCAACAATACCGGAGCACCCCAAGGCGAAACACTTGGACGAATAAACTTCTTCTCCAGTAAATCTTCCAACTGACTCTTCAATTCAGCCAACTCAGATGCAGACATACGATATGGTGCCATCGACACCGGTCTCGTACCAGGAATCAAATCTATAGAAAATTCCACCTCTCGCTCAGGAGGTAACTCACCAACATCATTCGGAAAGACTTCGGGGAATTCACACACCACTGGCAATTCACTACTCTTGACCTTTCCTGTTGCATCTAACGAAGCAAGTAACATAAACACAGTAGCACCTTCCTCCATTGCTTCTTGTACCTGCCTAGCAGTCATAGTCAAATTCTCGACACCAACTGCTTCTGGAAAAATCACCGTCTTAGCAAAACAGTTCAGATGAACCCGGTTGAATTCCAACCAGTTCATCCCAAGGATAATATCAATTTGTTCAAGCGGTAGGCACACTAAATCCATACCAAAACCTCTACCAAAAATCTCAATAGGACAATTCCTACATACTAGTGAAGTTGTCATTGAACCCGATGCAGGAGTATCAACAACCATGCTACCTCGCATATCAGATATGTCCAGTTTCAACCTCTCAGCACAATCCAAAGAAATGAAAGAATGAGTTGCACCAGTATCAATAATTGCAACTAAAGGTGTGCCATGAATAAAACACGTACCTTTAATCAATCGATCCTCTGGAGTAGTCTCAGATCCAGACAAAGCAAACACTTTTCCACCTGACTGATCCTTCTTAGGCTTAGGACATTGCGGACGAATGTGACCTTCTTCGCCACAATTGTAACAAGTAACAGACTTCCCTTTGAAATCAATATACAAGTGACCAGTCTTTCCACATTTATAACACTTCTTCTCATCACTCTTGCAATCTCAAATATGATGACCAAACTCACCACACCTGTAGCATCTGATAGGAGCCTTAGAATCTCCCCCACTAGGCCTTTTCCATCCACCTGCTTTCTGGTTACCTCTACCATATGGCTTGCCACGGTCCATATGTTGCTTTCCTCTTTTATCAACAGCCCCACGAGAGTGAGACGACCTAGTCTTGGTAATATCTTCTTCCAAGATCCTGCTACAATCCACCAGATCAGAAAATCTACGAATACGCTGGTACCTGATCCCCTGCTTAATCTCATCTCGGAGACCATTCTCAAATTTGATACATTTAGAGAATTCTCCAGCCTCATCATTGTTGTAGTGCGCATAATACTTTGCCAACTCCGTGAACTTAACAGTCATGTTGCCCTGCTTAAGCTCCAAAAATTCAATTTCCTTCCTTCCCCGAACATCTTCGGGAAAGTACCTCCTCAGAAAAGCCCTTCTGAAGTTAGCCCAAGTCAGCGCCTCTCCATCCTGAACCATTTCAGTCCTTGTTGCAACCCACCAGTCGTCGGCCTCTTCTGCCAACATATGCGTACCATATCTGACTTTCAGATCTTCAGTACAATCAATCACACGGAAAATCCTTTCGATTTCCTTCAGCCACTTCTGAGCACCTTCAGGGTCATGTGTACCTTTGAACAATGGAGGATTGTTCCTTTGGAAGTTCCCCAATTGCCTATCAGCACCAATCACGCCTCCATTCGGATTTCCAGCAAGTACACCAGCTAACATCCCCAAAGCCTCAGCGAGTGCAGCATCATTTCGTCCGTTACCTCTCCCAGCCATATTCCTGAGAATTAAAACATACTCCTCATCAGAATACAGTATCGACAGTGTGGCCTTACACTAGTCGCATACAAAAGGAATGACTGACTCAAGACTCTGGTCGCAACGACCGACTATGCTCTGATACCACTATTGTAACACCCTCTAAAACCCCGCATAAAATTTCACAAATAATTAAAATCATATATTCAGAGTACATGCATTAACGAGGATGTCACAATTCTCTTTTTACAAAAACAAGTTCCTGTCATGCATACCATAGAAGCAACTCATACATGTTTACACAGCGGAATAATTTAATTAACAAAACCAATGTTATAATATTTTAAAAATCATCAGGGATTAACACCTGGAATATATCAGCATCATATTATAACAAATATAAGGAATAAACGAGTCTGACTAAAGCAGCTCGACAAACAAACGTTCCTGGAGTTACAACTATCAGAGCATGACCCGAACAATACTTAAATAGAAATAAACTAGAAACAACAAGCCTTCGCCAAGCACCTGAACGAAGCTCCTCAATCTGAAATATTCAACAGTAAGGGTGAGCATCTCAACTATACATTTGATTATACGTTCATAACAATCAATTCAGAAAAACCATAAGCATCACCCAAACAGTTAGCATGTTTCATAGTTTACGAAAACCTTTACAATTCATATATTCATAATATATTACTTTTCATACTTATAATTAACATCAAACATCATTAACAATTCAGCAACAATACATGCATACAATCAATTATATACAACATTGGAAAATCATCCATTCATGTTATATTCAATATAATGCAACACACCCATGCATGTGGTACCATTTTACCGCCCCATTAAATCTCGGGTCACGGATAACTCACTGTTCCATTATATCGCGGACACGGCTACCACCTCAACGTTCCATTAAATCGCGGACACGTATATTGGCCACCATGTTAATTCCACACAATGGGAATTAACAAATGCAACATGATATGTACAGTATGTACCACTCAGCATACCATTAACATCAATAAACCATATCATGCAACATCAACAATATCCAATACAACATGATATGAATAGCATGTAATCACTCAGCATACTATTAAACACCAACCAATCATATCAAGTTATATCATAATCCATGCTTGATAACATTATCTAAAAGCATGACAAATAAATCCACATAGTGTTGGTATCATAACATACAAACATTATTCGACACAAGCCTCCACAATACTATGCATATCATTAAGCAGCATGTTCAAAACTAACAAACACTGCACATTAAACAAAATCATTCCTGTACACCACAACAAAGCACAGAAAACAAAATTCAGAAGCCAACACAGGAGGTCAACACGGGTGCCCGTGTTGCGCAACACGGCCCGTGTGGAAATGTGTCCAGAAACACATTGTCTTTATCAATACAGGGGATCAACACGGGTGCCCGTGTTGTGCAACACGGCCCGTGTTGATGAGCGCGTGCAGAATTTTCCTGTACCTGCAGTAGGCTCAGAACAACAACCAAACACGAAAATACCAGCCAAAACGTGCATTGCGGTACATAACAACATCAATTTTTCATAACTCAAAGCAACACATCAATTGGAAACACAATTCCCTTCTAAGTTAGTAACTTTCCAATCTTAAGAACAGCATCAATTCACTTAAGGTCTCATTTTCCAAAATCAATCAAAACTCAGAATTTTCATTTTTTTAAACATCCTATTTTGTCAACAATTCTTTCATCAACAACAAGTTTTATAAAATTGACCTTAAGTTACATATTACCCGTCCTTTAGGGAAATTCTAACAACATTGAGGTTATCCCTAGAATTACCTAAAGGAACTCTCATTCATACAAATATACTCCAAATCCACCATAGAAACCTAAAATCTTTAATTGATTCATAAAATTTGGGAACCTAAACCTTTTCTAACAAGGTTCAACCCTAAGGTTAGTGATCCCTAAGAACATCTAAAAATTGGGGTTTCTCCCTACGATTATCCAAAATCAATCGTACCTAAACCCATAAGCAAAAGTAAATCGAGTAGTAGCCCCCCTTACCTTATCAAATTGCAGCTTTGAACTCTTGAGCGATTGTTCTTCGTTCTTCAGAGCTCCAATCTCAAATATCTCCAACTTCTGTGTTATCGTGAAAAGTGAGAAAATAACTTGAGTTCCAAAATATATCCTTATTTCTTTTGCACCCCCACTCTTTACTAATGACATCCAAGCCCAATAACTTCTTATTTCTTTTATTTTCTTCAAATATTCCAAAATAAATAATTCTTTTTATTTTATTAATTCTAATAAAATAAATTCCCAATTAAATAAATCAAATAATTAAAACTGGGGTGTTACAATTCGTCTCTTGATACTCTATAATGTTTGTGTTATGAGTTTTTGTTAAAAGTCAAAGAATCGGGAGTTTGTTGTTTGAGCAAGGAGGCGCGCGAAATTCAAACAGAATGGCTGGAGGTTGAAGAAGGTGGACTTGGGCTGGGTTTGAGTTGTTCTTGCTGCTTGCACCTTCTTTTTCCATTTACACCCCCTGGCCCATTGTGTGATATTTTATTCATTTTTGATTTTTTTCTTTTTGATTCTGACTTATTATTTTTGGCTCAAATATAAAAAATATTAAAAAATATTTTTCCACCCATTTTTGCATTTTATTTGGAATTTATTTGTTTTATTTGAACTTATACATGTAAAATAAATATAAATACCTTTTTATTTAAAACATTAAAAATAACACAAAAATATATTTTCAGCCATTATTTTTATTTACCTTTTGAAAACATTTTCTAAAAAATATATTTTTTTTGTAAATAATTAATATTTTTATTTTTGTACATATTTAGTATATTTAAATATATATATATATATATATATATATATATATATATATATATATATATATATATATATATATATATATATATATATATATATATATATATATATATATATATATATATATATATATATATATATATATATATATATATATATATATATATATATATATATATATATATATATATATATATATATATATATATATATATATATATATATATATATATATATATATATATATATATATATATATATATATATATATATATATATATATATATATATATATATATATATATATATATATATATATATATATATATATATATATATATAATATAAATACTTGTACATTTATTAGAATATTTAGGATAAAAATATAAAAATAATACATTTTATTTTTATTAATATGTGACATAAAAAAATATACTCTTTTTTTACAATATACTTCTTTTTTTTTATTTTTGTATATAATTAACAAATATTGTATGTAATTAATAAATAAATATTGTTTATTTAGAAAACTAGGGTTTTGCCCTAAAACATAAAAATATTCAAAAATTGACTTTTTCATTTTTGTTTATATTTCACATGAAAAATACTTTCTCATACATAAAAAATCTTTTTTGTGCATAATACCTTTTGCATATTTATTGTATTTATTTAATTATCGCACAATTTGATATTTGTATATTCAATATGGATGTAATAGTTTTAGATTTAATTTCTTGCTAAATATCCCCCCATTCAAACATTTGTACCCCCATCCCCATAATCATGTTGTAATAATTTAGGACTTTAAATTTCCGCATTTTTAAGCTTTCAAATTATGCCATGATAGACTTAGGGTTTGTATGCAAATCAACCAACAAATAGCTTGACTAATACAAAGACAAAAAGCATGAAAATGGACAACACAATGCACACTTGCACCCCTAGGGTTACTCCACTTGTTGCCTTCAAAAAATGGGCCATGTTGCATGTCGAGTGTCTTTGGCAAAACAAAAACAAATCAAATGATCATAGTCCCTCGATGACGCTTTCTCAAGTTGCCTAAAAATGATCAAGTCCCTTAAAGGAAAATTGCCAAAGACACTTGGCACTATTGCATTCATGGTCTAAACGATGACCCGCGCCCGTCCCGTTAGCATCCTAACACAAGATTGTCCACCAAATACAATGGTGGAACAATACTGTTAAAAGGGTTAAAACATAGAAAAAATCTTTGAGAAATTTAGGGTAGATAGCTCTTGGTTACTTGACCAACTTGCAAAACAAATCCTTGCCATTTTTCAAAACACACTCCACAACACAACTTTCAAAAAAACAACTTTCAAAAACCTTGAAATATCTTTTCAAAAAGACAAACACCTTTGTAAAACATTCGAGTAAAGAATTGTTACAATGGTTGCCTAGACAAGGCATCTTTTTCAAAACATTTTCAAAACCACACACACACAAAGCACCATTTCAAACAATTGAAAATGCAAGGCAAGTGATCTAAGCAAGTAACTAAGAGCCCATGGATAACCATGGATAGAAAGGGTTCTAATACCTTCCCTTTCTATAATCTACTCCCTGAACCCAAGAAAACATCTCAAAGGTTTTTCCTGTGCTTTTTAACCTTTCCTTAGGATAAAATAAAAAGTCGGTGGCGACTCTTGCTAAACCGAAACATTTGCGAAAATAAACGCAAAACCTCAAGTCAGTTCTCCCACCGTATCACACATGTATTAATATACAATCAGTCATCCACAGATAGTTTTCCTGGCTTGCTACAGGTATTAATCTAGAACTTGAAAAGGTTGCTGGTAGCCATATGTTGATTTACCTTTTTTTCTGAAAAAGGTAAAACGTTAGCTGTATGCAATGTCATGATGTATGAAATGCATGATGTCATGATTTTCTCAAAAATAAATGAGATTGTGTCGTATGCACTTTATCATATATGTAAATAGGAGGTATGAAATGTGAAATGTGAAATGTTTATGAATGTATTTTCGTCCAGGAAAATAAATCCTTGACAAATGTCGGGGAGTTTGTTAAATCCTAGACTGCTGTTGAAGAGTATGTGTGTCTTTAAACTTTGCTTAGAATGTTTCCACCGGGGATTCCTGTTTTGTTGTTTGAGGAGAACTCCGTTGGGAAATATTGAAAACTCTGTGGGGAGTATGTTTATTCCTGCTTGGGGAAAGAGTTCAGGAGTCTCGATTGTCCGTTGCTCTTACTGGGGAATTGAAGTTGAACTGATATCTGGTCGAGTCCAGGTTTCACAGTAACTTGTTGGGGATTATAGAGTAGTCTACTGGGGAAGAGGGGTTGTGGTCCTCTGATTTGTAGTAGTCGGAGAGGCAAACTCAAGCTGGAGAATCCTGCCGTTTGT
Organism: Vicia faba; assembly: GCA_948472305.1. Lineage (NCBI taxonomy): Eukaryota > Viridiplantae > Streptophyta > Magnoliopsida > Fabales > Fabaceae > Vicia > Vicia faba. Next base: position 219,825,497 of record OX451736.1, read on the forward strand.
TGGGGAAATAAACCATGTTGCTCAGTCTATTGGAGAGGCGGCAACTTTACTGGAGAAAAATCCTCGAGGATTCTTGAGGTCGACTTAGCTGGGAAGAGGTTATCAGAGATTGAAACTCTGGATGAGAGTCATCCTATGAGAAGCATTTTGGGGAGATTTTTCACTGCCCTTAGTAGCAAGTGTTTGTGGCTTTGCCAGGAAATGTTTGACTATATGTAACACTTTGCCGAGATTGGCGTTCAATGCCCCAAGTAATGGAGATGGAGATCTGCCCCTGGTTATTCTGTACTTCTTGAGAGATTTCCTGGAATCTTGACTGGATTGCCACAGGTGTGCTAGATAGTGACATGTCATGCCCCTTATTTATAGGAGATTTGTCGTTGGATGTGTCATCCCACTTGAAGTGATTTTGTTCACTGGGAGAGCTTTCGTTCATCATATATTCGTTGTGTGAATCTCTCCGCTGTCAAACAAATAGCCATATGCAAACAACTATATTCAAATAATTCAAAGTTTATGCTTGTCTTGAAATTTTGAAAATGCGTTTTTTTAGCAAGAAATTTTTGTAAGAAAAATTTAACTCAGGATTTTGAGTAAAGCCTTACAGGAGTCAGGATGCCTTTTGTAACAGTATGCTTTCGAACTAACCCATGCTTCAATTAGGACTTTTGAAAGGTTGTAACGTGGCTTGGTTCATGGTTTAAGAAACAAAGGATAAAGGCTCAAAGTGTATTTGTACCCGCCCGTTCTTTGTGATGTTCTTCGGTCCTAAACTCAACTAATTGTGTGTTTGAACTCCAATTGAGTCTGGAATGACGTTTTGGTGATGGTTCAAACAAGTTAAGTTTATCGGAAGGCATTCATTTTTTTTCATGTTGTTGAGGATTTGTAGCGACCTCTTTTATTTATTATCCCTGATTTTTTCCTGACTGTTCTTGTTTTGAGATTACGGTCAGCGGGATGCCCCCATTTTTTTCTTAAGCCTCCCTTGTAGGTTTTGACTTCGTGGGCTTTTCTTTTTTAGAGATAATGGCTGCCTATGTGATTGGGAACCATCATTGTCTTTTTATTCCAGAGGAATGTTTTGATGTCATTCGTTGTATTACAAGATAAGAGTTTCCGGCTAAACGCGCATTTGAATTAACTGAGAGACTACCCTGCCCCAGGTTTTGATTAAAGGTTTCAATTTATGTTAAAACAGAAAACTTCTACTTCTTTGGCTTGAAGGGGTTGACTAGGTATTATCTTCCTTATAACTCCAGTGTTTAGGATTTGAAAGAAACGCCTGTACATCGTCAGCAAGGTCTGTCCAAAAGCATATTGTATGAGATTATGGCATTGTTTTCTTCATCCTCCCTCTAAAGGCTTGTAACTTTTAGCAAGAGTTAAATGTCATAAAAAGAGTTAAAAGCATAGTTTAAATGTAATGAAAATGAGTGGATCAAATTAAGACAAACATATGCAGTGCATTAGTTTGACATTAATAGATAATTGTTTGAACGAGCAAAAGAAATTACAACTGAAAATTCAAAATGAAACAAGGGCCTCCTTGTCTGAGCTTGTCACTTTAGGTGGTGAGCCTTTGAGCAACGACAAAAGAATTCAGTCTGGCCATCTTGTGTGAACTCCAGCGTTCCTCCATCAATCAGATCTTGAATCTTATTTCTCAACGCCCAACAGTTATTGGTGTCATGTCCAGGACTGTTGGAGTGGTACGCACGTCTTGCATTTGGATAATACCTTGGGGAGGCTATGTTGGGATTCTGAGGAGGGTCCCTTAAAATAACCAGCTTGGCCTCCAACATGTGTTGCAGTGCTTGAGACAAAGACATGTTGATTTTCGATGAAGCGTCTTTTGGGCTTGCTTTGCCTTTGCTGATTTTCTGGTTGAAGTCGTTATTGGGCTCGTGACGCGGAAGCAAATTGGGGAGGTCTTCTCTCGGCTTTTTGTCTCAAGGGAGGATGAATGATGATTTGATCCCCAATCCTATATGTTTGCCCCATTTGGTTACATCCATCCCGGCGAAGCTTGTTGATGAGGACCCTTAGCTCTTCTTTACTTGTGCCAGATTTTGGATAAGAGCCATCTGGCCCACCAGTTGTCCCATCATTTGGACTTTCATTATGGCTATCTCGGTTTGTAGCCGCTCCAGCTGGTCATTTCTGTCATCCCCAGGATTTCCCATGATCATGCCCCTGGAGAGGAGCGCCTTGACTTCTTCTTGCCCCTTGGATAGGTTCAAGAACATCTCTTGAAGTTGATCATTTTGATCCTGGATGTCCTTGATAGTCTGCTCTAGAGCCATCTCTCTGAAATAAACAGTAGGAAGATAAGGAGACTTGTATGGGAGAAACCTGTCATGATATGATGCATGATATGTGGATGCATGTTTTCAAGGATCTCGCAGGGTAAACACAAGAAAAAGTTAGAAGTTGAACTTCGATCAACAACTTTGATTGGAGAACTTTGTATCGGTGGATGTCCTTCCACGGGAATTAAGCTCACCATGTCAAGTGGGTCATAGCCCTTGACTCAAGTTGTTTGTACTTGATTTTTGATAGCATTTTTTAGAAGAAAATAAATCCTCTTGCCCTTTGATAGACGTCTGGTTCAACGTGACCCTGCATCAAAGACCCTCGAGATCCTTGAAATGGTTATTGAAAATGCTATGGTATGATGTTATGATGTTATGTACAGATATGCGAGGTAAACAAGCTTATATAAATAATCATGTACACACAAAGCAGACAAATGCTTAGGTTTAGGCTTGCATGGGGCTTTATAGGTAAATATCCTCTTGAAGTTTAGTTGGTTTAAACCTGTCCTAGCAATAGTAACCGGGTTCTAAGGAGCTCAATATCACCGGATTGTTTCCTTGGTCATTGTTTCAGCTCAAGCCTCTTTAATGGCGACCGAAATATCCCAAGAAACTAAACCTCAATGAGTGTAGTATCGAGTATCTACCAACTTCGGACTGCACCAAAGCCGACCATCTCACTACATCCTAAAGGTCAAGTTGGTCAAGTAAAGAGTTCTAGAAGTTCATTAGTGCTTCATGACATCACTCAGCGGCCCTGTATTCTCTTTGATTCACTCAAAGGCTACCGGTACCCACAAATATGTCACACTAACATAGTTATTGCTTAGACCATGTCGGTATACCCTGCACAGTTTCCACAATGTATTGCTATTTACCTATAATGTATCCCAAATTCGAGTAGAGGATTTCAAACCCAAACAAGAACCATAATGTAAAGAAAACAAGTCAAACAATGTAAGCAAATAAATGTGATCTAGCCCTAAAGTAACCCCACTTTTAGAAAAATCCCCAACAGAGTCGCCAGTTCTGTGATACGGTGGGAGAACTGACTTGAGGTTTTTGCATTTTATCGCAAATATTGTGGTTAGCAAGAGTCGCCACCGACTTTTTTTTATCCAAAAAGAAAGGTGAAAAAGCACAGGAAAGACCTTTGAGATTGTTTCTTGAGTTCAGGGGGTAGATTATGAAAAGGGAAGGTATTAACACCCTTTTCATCTATGGTTTTCCATGGGCTCTTAGTTACTTGCTAGATCACTTACTTTTGTTTGAAATTGTGCTTTGTGTGTGTGGTTTTTGAAAGTATTTTTGAAAATGGAACTTCGTAATGGTTCTCGTCTCTATAAGAACGCATACAAAGTGTTTGTTTCGAAAATAGTTCAAAGAGGTGTTTGTGAGATGTGTTTTTGAAAGTATTTTTGAAAATGGAACTTCGTAATGGTTCTCGGTTCTATAAGAACGTATACAAAGTGTTGTCTTTTGAAAATGTTTTCAATTTTGTAAGATGTTTGAAAGTGTATGTGATTGTTTTGAAAATGGCAAGGATGTTTGTTTAATAATAGATCAAGTAACTAGAAGCAATCTACCTACTCAAATGTCTTTCTTATGCATTTTCTATTCCTTTGACATTGTTGTCTTACCATTGATTTGGTAAGCGACCCTATCTTTGGATGTTAACGGGACATGCGTGGGTCATCGTGTAACCATGATTAGTAATATTGCAAAGTATCTTAGCATTTTTGAGGGACCAAGATCATTTTCGTGAGACAACTTTGAATAGCATCATTGAGGGACTATGATCTTATACTTGTTTGTTTTGCCAAGATACTTCGCATGCGTAATATGGCTATTTTTTTATAAGGCAACCAAGTGGAGAAACCCTAAGGATGCTTGTGTGCAAGTGTGTTATTTTCATGCTTTTTGTCTTGTTTTTGAAATTCATTTATTTGTTGATTTCATCTTGCCATACATCTTATTTACTAGCAATATATAAAAAGCAAGTAAAAAGCGGAAAGTAAAATCTAAGATATTACATCACTTTAGGGGGATGGGGGTACAATTTAACAATGGGGGTGAAGTAGGAACTAAAATATTACAACCACATCGAATGATAATGAAAAGAATGTGAAAACAGTGTAGAATAAAGGAAAAATGCATTTTTGAACTGCTATGTGTCGACCCATGCTGATATGCATCGACACATAGCTTCTCCTTTCTCCTGTAAAGTGAAATTTGTTCAATATGAGTCGACCCATAATGGGATGTATCGACTCATACGCCTTTTGCATCAACGCGAAATGCGTATGTATCGACTCATAGGCCTTTCCAGCTTCTGTTTAGTGACCTGAACTCAGTATGGGTCGATGCATGAGGGTTATGTGTCGACTCATACCCTATATTTTCACTAAGATGGGTCGACACATATGGATATGTGTCGATACATACTGCCTTTTTCTGCCTTAAACACCATTCTTTGCATACGTCAGTTGGTTTTTAACATATAAATGAATAACATGAACAACAAATAAATGATTAACTTCAAAAATAGTGATTGCTACATCCTATAAACAGAAAAGTTGATGTATGGAAAAGGCAAGGTAAATATGACTTACCTTAAAACTGCACTTTAGGTTTTGAATCCAAATACCCTTCGAGATGTTGTATGAACCTTAAGGAAGCTCCAACAGGCTGCTAGACTTTCCTTTTTGTTGAAGGTTGCTAAACAATCTCTATGTGGTACGAAATGTTTGGATGGTTTTTTCAGATGGAACTTGCAAAGTGTGAGAGGTTTAAAGATTTGGACTTCAAAACTCAAGAGTGTAGGTTCTATGGATTGTTATGGTTTTTTTGTGAGTATGAGATTTTGAGGGTTTATCAATAGAACTTCTGGCTTTTCTCTCTATTTTTCTAACCTTTTTCCAACCTCTTTGTCTTGCAAATGCTTCTTCTATTTATAGAGAAGGTTTGAGACTTGAGAAACTCATACTTTTTTGAAAAAATCACCTGTTATGCCCTTTTTTCAAATTCATAAAGGCAAGTTGCTTCATGATGAAGAAAGGAGTGAACTAAGGAATTTATCCATGCTTTGTAGGTCTTGTGGATTGCTTCTGATGTTCAGAGATTTTTCTGTCATCTTTGGAACAGATTTCAAGCTTTGAAAAAAGAGAGTGGTTGGAAAAGTGAAGCTTTATGCAAATGGAAATGTTGCTTTTGCATTTCTAACCATAAATGGTATCAAGACTTGGACAAAGCTTCAAATGCTTGTGTAATACACTTAGGGTTTGTGTAATTGCTTGATTATGCATATATTTGGAGAGAACATAACTTGAAAATAGAGATCTTGTAGCTTTGGTTGGAATTTTAGTCAAGTGTTCATCATAAATTCTGCTTTGTAATTCAAGAATGAAACCCTAACTTCATCTCTTCAATCCTCTCAGCTCAAGAATGATCTCAATGAGTTCTTGGACTTTTTGGAAAGATTGGAACCTCCCCTACAACTTTCATGTTGACCACTTTTGTTAAATAAAACTGGAACTTGATGAAAATTGGCCAAGAAGTTGGGATAAAAACCTGACCAAAACTGTTGAAGATTTATCTAAGTGTTTAATGAAAATGCCATGACTTCATGAACTTATAACTTGAGATCCAAGCATATTTAGGAGAAGTTATGTAAAGAAATGTTGTAGAAATCATGGAGATCTACAACTTTCATGTTGAAAGTTTCACTTGAACTGTCTTGCATCTTAGTGAAAGAATGGCATGAAGTGATGAAATTATCATGTATAAAGACACTTAGAAAATTTCTAAGTCTTGGAAATCTTGACTTTTCAAGTTGACTTTTGACTTTCTTGACTTCTTGATGATCAGGCTTGATATTCTTGAATGTCTTGATGAAATTTGACCTTTGGAATGTAATGTTGACCAAAAAGTCAAAGTTTGACTTTCCAGTATGCAATTGAACATTTTACCATTTTGCCAATTCCAAGCCTAAATTGATGTATCAGTGCTGCAAACTTGATGTCATAAAAGATCTATTGAGAAAATCCTTGAGAAATGAGAGGAAAATTTTTGGGGTACAACACCTCCCCTAATGGCAACTAAAGGGACATTAGGGAATTCTCCACAACGGTCGACAATAGTAACATTCTCTAGGGATCGGGAACACCAACGAGTGTCTGAATGTTTGAGCGTCATCAACCTTTGTGACCACCTTGAACCTTGCTCATTCTTCAATACAGACTAGGGAAGATGTGAAATAAACAATCTTGCCAAGAGATGAGTGAAACACATAAGGACACCTCTTTTCCTCATAGTGCGAGTGTGAAAAAATGTAGAATATCCCCTAGCAAGGTAGGCACCAGGTTACGTGACATGAAGATCTTGATGGTGTTCACATCTATAAGTTGGTCAGGATTTGGAAACAAAACCATCCCATATATGAGGAGTGCAACAATTTCCTCAAAGGCTTGCAAATCCAAGGATTCCAACAATTTCGGGCTTTCTCAAACAAGAACTATGCTAGGAAACCATTGACACCACTCCTTGTTTCCCAATTAGTTGTGACATCGGATGACTGCAAGTGTAGAGCTTAAGCAATCTCTTATGGGTTTGGGTCTCTTTCCGTACCGTTGAAAGTTAGTTGATTGAGAATGGGAATCCTTAAGAGTTGGTAGAATTCTTCCAAAGTTGGCACAAGTTGATAATTGGGAAATGTGAAGCAATGGTGTAAGGGATCAAAGAACTGAAAGAGCACTTTCATCATGTCTTCATCAGTGTTGGAAGTGACCAAGTTGAGTAGGCGACCATGTCTCTCGGTAAAAGGAGAATTTTCTGGAATCCTTGATGCTAGCTCCTTAAGTTGTGGAGGGATCCTTACAAGATTGACTTTAATGGTTTTTCTGCGAATAGAATCCATGTCCTACAAAACTGAACAAAGATAAATCCCAAGATCCTTGAAATGTTTAGTGAATGAATATGATGTTATGATGTTCATGATGTTATGTACAAGTAAATATATACAAACAAAGCAAACAAGTCCTTAGGTTTAGGCTTGCATGGAGTCTCATAGGTAAGTACCCTCTTGAAGTTTAGTTGGCTCAACATGTCCTAGCAATAGTAACTGGGTTCTAAGGAGCTCAATATCACTGGTTTGTTTCTTTGAGCATTGTCTCAACACAAGCCTCTTTAATGGCGACCGAAATATCTCAAAAAACCAAACTTCAATGAGTGTAGTATCGAGTACCTACCAACTTCGGATTGCACCAAAGCCGATCATCTCACTATGTCCTAATGGCCAAGTTGGTCAAGTAAAGGTTCTAAAAGTTCATTAGTGCTTCATGACATCACTCAGCGGCCCCGTATTCTCCTTGATTAACTCAAGGGCTACCAGTACCCACAAATATGTCGCACTAACGTAGCTATTGCTTAGACCATGTCGGTATACCCCGCACAGTTTCCACAACGTATTGCTACTTACCTATAAGGTAATCTAAAATCTGGGTAGAGGATTCAAACCCAAATAAATAACCAAAATGTAAAGCATACAAGTCAAACAATGTAAGCAAGTAAATGTGATCTAACCCTAAGGTAACCCCACTTTTAGAATTTTCCCCAGCAGAGTCGCCAGTTCTGTGATATGGTGGGAGAACTGACTTGAGGGTTTTGCGTTTTATCACAAATGTTGCGGTTAGCAAGAGTCGCCACCGACTTTTCTTTTATCCAACAAGGAAAGGTGAAAAAGCACAGGAAATACCTTTGAGATTATTTCTTGAGTTTGGGAGGTAGATTATGAAAAGGGAAGGTATTAGCACCCTTTTCATCCATGGTTTTCCATGGGCTCTTAGTTACTTTCTAGATCACTTGCTTTTGTTTGAAATTGTGCTTTGTGTGGTTTTTGAAAGTATTTTGTAAAGAAACCATTGTTTAGGCAATCTTTGTAATGATTCTTGTTCGTAAGAATATATACAAAGATGTTGATCTTTTGAAAATGTTTTCAAGTTTGCAAGATGTTTTGAAAGTGTAGGTGTTTGTTTTGAAAATAGAAAGGATGTTTTGTTTGAAATTGAGCAAGTAATTAGGAGCATTCTACCTACTCAAAAATTCTTTCACGTTCATTTCCTTTTCCTTTGAAATTTTTATCTTACCATTGATTTGGTAAGTAACCCTATCTTTGGATGTAAACGGGACGGGCGTGGGTCATCGTATAACCATGATTAGCAATGTTTGCAATGTATCTTAGCATTATCTTTTGGGGACTAAGATCATTTGAAAGGCAACTTAGATAGCGTCATCGAGGGACTATGATCTAGTATTTGCTTGTTTTTGCTAAGATACCTCACATGCGTAATATGGTCATTTTGTATAAGGCAACCAAGTGGAAGAACCCTAGGGGTGCTTGTGTGCAAATGTATTGTTTTCATGTTTGATTTTGTCTTGAATTTGGATTTTCTAAGTATTGGTTTTAGTCTTTCCATACAAACCCTAGTTACTAGCATGTTATATATAAAGCGATAAATTACGGAATTTAAAGTTACTACACTATTACAATTTTTGTGGGAGGGGGTATACAAATTCATGAATGGAGATTGTAAGAATTTAAATCTAATTAGTCTATTATAACCATATTAAATTGGTATAAATGTACAAGAATTTAAATAAATATAATGTATAAGATGAATAAATGTACAAAAATGTGAAATGTAAAGTAAATGAATATTTGTTTGGATTTTTTTAGAGAAAAGGGATTTGTTTTAACCTAATTAATTAAAATAAAATAAATAATTAACCCTAAATTTATTAAGAAAATATTTTAAACAAAACCCTAAATCTATTAATTAAGATAAAAGAAATTAAGTTTAAGAAGAAAAATATTTTTGGTATTTTTTGTCTTGAAAATAATTTATAGTATTATAAAATATTTTTGGCCTTTTTTATATTAAAATAAATATATTTTAATTGATGTAAAAGAAAATAAATAATAACCTAGTTTTAAATTGAATTTACAAGAATAATTAGTAAAATAAATAAAGTATAGTTAAATAAAATATTTTTTGTGAGAAAAATAAATAAACTAAGTTAAAATATAAATCTACTATTTTTTATATTTTTATGATTTTTTTAATATTAGGAATAATATTTAAGAAAATAAATGAAATAAAAATAAGAAAATAAAATTAACTGGGCCAGGGGCGCAAGTATGAAACAGGGGGTTAGCTAGCAAAAATAAAAAAAGTAAGCCCAAAGAGGCCCAGCGCCCTGTAAAATAGTCAAAAAAATGAAAAACGTGTAAAAAACACAAAAGGGTACCATTGGGGCTCGAACCCAGGTTCCAAAGGTTACAGTCGCGCGCTTCTACTACTGGGGGTGGCTATTCATCCGTTAACATAAGCAAAACAATAAATACATGATACAAAACGCACCCTGATGACTTCATCTTCAACCTCCAACCAAACCAACTATAACTTGTTCATTTCTCATCAAAAATGAAAATTGTAAACATGAAACTTGTAGCAAATTTCCTCACAGTTTCAAAAATGTAAAGCATTAAAACTATAGGTCAAATATAAGCATGAATTTTATTGGCCCTAATCTGAACCCTAAAAATCTCAGAAACTTCAATCCTAAAATTCTCTAAGCTCAAGCAAAATTAATGGAAACTATGAACATGGTTATCTTTAGGGCAATGATATCTACATGTTTTATTCACAAACAAATAATTGATGATGCCTGTATGAGAAGTTCAAAAGTTAGAAAACTTACCTTTCAAGAGGGTATCGGGTTTGAAGTTTAAGCATCTTTCAAGGAGTTCCAATGGTTGGGTTAGCTTCCTCAAGTTCCCAGGAAGCTAATGGAATGCTTAGCTTGAGTTGAAAGGGCCTGAGGGGTCCTGGAGAAGTCCAAGTGCAAAGCTCTGTTTTTGAAAATGGAGGATGGTGTTAATGGTGTTACAGTTCTGTAACAGGGTGTGGGATCAGTTCTAAATGATGTTTAGAACCTTTAGAAACCAAAAGGCTTGAAAACCCACGAGGGAGTTATGAGTTTCATGTTTTTGGTCAGTTTATGTGAAAATGGAGATATGGAGTGTGATTCTAAGTTCTAGATGTTTTCAGGGCATGAGCATTTGTGTCTTTGATGTCAATAGTTTGTGTATGTATAAGCAAAAGGATTGGAGTAGTTTGGACAATCAAAAGTACAAGTTTTTAGCTTTTGGCTAGGTTACTTGATTTTGAAGAAAAGTGGGAAACAAGTTTCAAGAGGAGGTACAAGCATGGGCTGGGTGATTGTATGTGTATAAACCAATTCTCATGAGTTATAATACTTGTTTGATCGTAAGAGAACAAGTGCAAGGCTCAAGAACATGTTCTGTGCAAAAAGTCACTTTGTCAAAATGGCAATGTAATCTTTCTTCCAAAATTGGATATAAAGCATGTCCATGCATTGAATGCTTGAAGTGAGACCTCTAACAGCTGTGTAAACCATTAATTATGGAGTGCATAACAAGTTTGAGGCCTGTAAAGTTGTTTTTATGCAGCATAGTTTGAATTTTTGAAATTGGTTCATCACAAAATGCCTTGTAAATCAAGTGATAAAACCCTAACTTCATCTCTTCGATTCTCCCTACTCAAGAATGATCTCAAGGAGTTCTTTGACATTTTGGAAATCTTGTAATGTGATCTACAACCCATATTTAAATTGCTTTTCAAGATTCCCCTTGTAATTATATGAAAAAGTGCCATGAAGTTGGGTCAAAATCCTGACCAAATTAGGGCAAAATTTCACTGTGTTTAGTTTCATGACCACATGTTCTTAAATTTATAACTTGAGATCCAAGAACTTTTGGAAGAATTTGTGTGAATAAAAGTTGTATATTTCATGGATATCTACAACTTTCATGTTGGAAGTTTTTCTTGAATCATCTTGCATCATGGTGAAAAATTTGTTCAAAGTTGTGAAAAAACATGAAATTTCCAACACTTAGAAAAATTTCTAAGTTTAGAAATTTTGACTTTTCAAAATGAAATCTTGACTTTTTGATTTATTGATGAACAAGTTTTACATTTTGACATGTTTTGATGAATTGTGATCTTTGGCACTTGAATTTGATCAAAAAGTCAAAGTTTGACTTTTCAGTATACAGTTGACTTTTGATCAGTTGACTGAAAAATTCATCTGTCAATCCAATGGACTTGCAACGTTTTGAGCCATGTCATTAGGTTAAAATGATGCAATTTGAATCTTGAGATATTACTTAAACCAATTGATCATTTTCTAGGTCAAAAATCAGAAATTGCCCTTTCCTAGTCAAAACCCTAATTTTGGCCATTTTGCCCTTTTGGAGATTTGATCAAATTTCTCGAGGATTTATGGTCCAAACTTGATCAAATGATACATATGAGTTTAGAATGTTGATGTGGATAAAAAATTATGGAGTTTGACTGTAAATTGGTCATGGTTGACTTTTTCCCAAATACAGCTGATTTTTAGGTCAACTGCTCAATTGACTGAGCAAAAGTGTGATCCAAGGCTTGAAACTTGACATGAGTAATCTTGAGGGTCCATAATGATCCATAAAAGTCATATGTTTCATTGGAATTTCAAATATCCTTGTGAAATCTCAAACCCTAATTTTGGTCATGAGTGTTTAAGGAGGTGTCTTGAGCTGATCAAACCCTAGTGCAGTCTTGAGTCCAAGGAGATCTTGTGAGAAAATTCTTGATAAGTGAGAGGGAAAATTTTGGGGTACAACACTTGGGGAAAAAAGGATATCCCGACGGACTAAAAACCCGAAAGGGCGGTCCAGGAAATACTGAGGAATTAAAGGGTACGACCATGTCTCGTTGGATCACCCATATACTTATAGCCAACTTCATTACGAGCGTCAAGTTCAAACGGTACAGAAAAATTAAAACATATTCTTCCAACAACAAGTGATGATATGCTTGAAGACATGGGGGCAATAGCAGAGTTGAAAATTGATAGGATCATTTCCACATGGTTGTTTTTTCTTATTTTTCTTTGTACCCTTTCTTCATTTTTCGACGATTTCCTCTTACTAGGATTTCTGTCTCTTTGTATAAAACTGCATGTTTATTGGAAAACTTTCTAAATCAATAAAAATTAGATTTCAAAATTGTTCTACTTTCTTTGTTTTGTTTTCAAAAATGTCCAATGATTATATTGAATGAACATATGCATTTGAACATGATTACTGTTAACAAATATATGCATAAAAACAAGATTAGCCTCTACTAAAGACCCTAGGAATTAGAATAAAGTTTCAGCTATTCTCAAGATCCCCACAGAGCTATCTTCACAAGCTCATCCCCACCGCAGTTTACATGAATTCTCTTCTCCAGCAGGGTTTATTTCCCCAATAGAGTTTATTTCTCTGATATTACAATTCCCCAATAGGATTCTCTTCCCCGGCCATATGTCATTCAACTTTGTCCTCCCCAAAAGAGTTGACATCCATATCTGAAACTTGGTCAGACAACACATTAGAGGATTATACATCTATTTTATTCCCAATTAGGGCACATAAGAATCAAATCCTTCAAAAGAATGATGAACGATCAATTTTTCCTGGATCTCTTCTATCCCCGAGCCGAAGTCGAACGTCCCCAACAGAGTATCCTCAAACAGAGAGAAGGAATTCCCAACGTAGACATTCTAAACGAGATTGAAGGTTAATATTCTTCACTCCCTAGAAACAGTCATGGATTTATTTCCCCCCAGCCAAAGATGTTATTCGGAGCTGCCGATACGTTCCAGTGACATATTACATCCATACATCATTTATAGAATATCATATCATATGCACACGAAACACATATAGCATTCTCATTTATTTTGAGAGCATTATTACACAATGCAATACATACATCATGACATTGCATAAAAACTAACTTTAATTTCTTTCAGGTTAGTTCACAAAAAAACAAATATTGTCAATAATTTATCATCCCTCAGATACAATCAATCTATGATTCATTCTGATGATCTTTTGGATACAGTCAGGAATAGACTCATTTTGATACATATTCTAGATACAGTTCATATACGATCAGGAAATAGATCCATTCTGATACTTATTCCAGTATATATTCCATATGTACTTCAGATATGATCAAGAAATAGATCCATTCTGATATTCATTCCGGTATATCTTTAGATACATTCAGGCTTGGACTCATTCTAATATAGATCTCGGGTATAGTTGGACGAAGACTCATTCTGATCCTCTCATAGATAGAGTTGGGCGAAGACTTATTTTGATCTGCTAGATATAGTCAAGACAAATACTCATTCTAGAACATCATCCAAAAACAATTGAGACATAAGATTCATTGTGACACTCCCTAGCACATCTTTTATATACAGTCAGACACAAACTCATTCTAGTATACTTCTCATACACAGTCGAACATAGACTCATTCTGATACTCCTATCAGTAGTTACTTTGGATGGAATCTATAATCCCATCTCCGACGACACTTTGTAACCTCACCGAATGGCATATTTAAGCCCATTCAAGCAATACAATTAACCAATAGTGTTACTTCGTGCACATGTGAGCGCAAATTTCTGGGCACTTAAGTGTTCAATCCTCTTCCACCTTCAGATCACGAATTGCGAGCATTCCATTCTAACTCTTCATGTTTAAGAAGATTGAACAGGGGCATTTGTTGTACCCTGAAATTTTCCCTCCCATAATTGATTCAATATGCCTCCTCATGCTCCAAGGGTCCTCAACTACTCAAGGTTTGATCAGACAAACTCTCCTCCTAAGCAGTTGGCCTACAACTAGGGTTTCACTTCTCTCAAGGAAAATTGGATTTCTAATGCCTCAAGTGAATTTAATGGTTTCTCATATGTCTCAAAGTACCCTCAGGACAAATTTCAACCCTTGTATCACAATTTTGCTCAGTCAATTGCTCAGATGATTGAAAATTAATTGTATTGGACAAAAAGTCAATTGTGGTCAACATACAGTCAGACTTCAATATTTTTGGTCAACATCAAGATTTGGAAGTCACATTCATCATTTTATCAAGGGTTGATCATGATTCATCAAGAAAACTCTCAATTCACCAAAAGCCAAAAGTTACTAAATTAGGGTTTTTCTTCAGGAGAAGTCGACTGAACTTTGACTAAGCATAACTTTCACATACTTCTTCAGATTTTTCTCAACCAAAGCTTATTTTGATGGAAATTCAATTCTCTACAAGTTTTCCTATCTAAGCTTAAGTCCAAAACATGCTTCATCTGAGAGATATGGACCAAAACATTACAGGTCATTTCAAAAGTCAACAAAAAGACACTTTTTGTCAAAGCAATTTACATCAAGATAAAGTCTTCAAATGGAAAAATGACCAACATAGAGATTGTAGGGGACATCTTGAGATATCCAAAAAGTCTAAGGTCACACTCATATGATAAAAATTGAGAGTTATGATTGGTACAAGTTGGACAATTTTGAGAAAATGCATGAAACCCAAATTGAGAAATTTGAATCTTTGGGTGAATGGGCTTATCTTTTAAGGTCCAAACGTGTTATATACCTCATAGTGAACTTATAAATCTATTCATACACCTTTTTAATTTTTTATTTCATTTGTTTTGATTTTTATTCATTTAAACTCAAATTAAATCAAATAAATATCAAATGGAGGTGCAAGACTTAAAAGGCTTAATATTTGATTTATTTTGGGGCCCCAAGATCATGCAAAAATCGTGTGAAGGTTATTCTTGTATCAAATATTCTTATTTTGTCTTATTCAAGTTCTACTTTCAAACAAAATCAAAGGTTTCATACAAGGTCCAATCCCATATTTGTTGACCTAATTCATGGCCTATAAATATACCTCATATTCAGACAAGAAGAGACACGAAACCCTTGCAAGAAAACACCCTCAAAAGGTCTCAAATTTTGTGAAACTACAGAAAACTTGAAACCCTATTTTCAGCCTTTTTCAAAGCAAGCTAGCCATCCAAATCGATTCCAGGGACATTACAGAATAAGTTGGGATCATCCCCAATGATCAAAAGAGCATGAAACGAGCATTCATGCATCACCGATTTACATGATTTCTTGAATTTTATATTTTAGTTTCTATCGTGCTTTGCTTCATACTAATGATAATAATGTGTTCCTGAGACATAACTATGCAGGTCTGAACCATCGCATGAGTCCCATGATGCCAGAATTATGCATTGCCATTCTTGAACCGATTTACAATATTTTCTTCATATTTCATTATGCAGGGAGAATTAGCCAAAACTAAGACCGCCATTGAACTCGAAAGGGTCAAATTAGGAGGATGTGGTCCCTTTGAATCACTAACACGCTCTATTTTGTAGGTTTGAAGAAATTAGCTTGTCGGAGAAGACGATCGGAGCTAGGGCTCTGACGCCTCTCCGATCTATTCATTTGCTTTTATTTTATATTTATTTTATTTCATTGTAATACCAGATGAAACAGCCACCCCAGGGGCAAGAGCGCGTGCATTATGGTATTGATCTATAAGGGCGTGGGTTCGATCCCTGCCTTTTGCAACTTTGTTTTCTATTTTCCTAATTTATGCAAGTTTAACATGTTTTGTGTAGCTCCCACTCTCCTAACACCAACACACACCTGGTGCAGTGGCAACCAGGACACGGAAAGTCTCTAAGGGCATGGGTTCCACACCCAGCTCATGCATTTTTTCCTTTTTCTTGGTTTTTGCCTTATTCCTTGATTTTTCTTCCACTAACCCTAATTCTTTTAATTAACCATTAACAAACCTTTTTTTAAAACCTTAATTAGTTAGGCTTAAGTTTTTTAATTAACCTTTTAATTAAGTAATTAATTAACCATTTTTTAATTTTAAATTTAATTAGAATTTTAGGATTTTAATTAATTATTATCATAAAATATTTTCTTCATAAAAAAATCACAAAAAACATGTTCTTTTCTATTTTCTACTTTTTTTTTCCTTTTTTCTTATTTCCTATTTCTATTTTCCTAGATCAAATGTATAGTACGCTTCCTCGAATGTAAATAGCTTAGATTTATTTTTCTCGCGTTTTTCCTATTATGTAAATACTTCGAGTATGTAAATACTTCGAGTGTGTAATAGTTTTAAGGTTTTCTTTCCGCATTTCATTCTTATGTAACTTTCCCAAAGCTATGTAATAGTCTTAGGTTTATATTCCGCACTTTATATTCTGCTCTTATATTTTTATGCAACTGTTAGTAATTAGGGTTTGCATGGCAAGACTAAAATCAACCGATAGCAAAACCCTAAATTCAAGACTAAATAATTGAAATGAACACACTTTCACACTCACACCTCTAGGATAACCTCTATTTGTTGCCTTTCAGAATAATGGTCATGTCCCTCAAAAGTAGGGATACTTTAATAAAAGACCCTCGAATAAAGATCATAGTCCCTCGATGACCCTTCAATGTTGCCTACTAAAAATGATCTAGTACCTCCGATACAATTGCTAAAGCATCTCTACGTGTTGCCTTTAATGACCATACAATGACCCTTCGCTTGTCCCTTCATATCCAATAGATAGAGCTACCTACCAACTGATGGTACGAATAACACTATCTATAAAGGAGAATGAAAAGAATAAGAATAACCTTGAGTGAGTAAGAACTTGTAATCGCTTGCTCATAACTCTTTTCTAAAAAATAAACATTTTTCACATCACTTTTTAAGAAAAATATTTTCAAACGCTTTGTATATATTCTTGAGGACTGATACAAGAGTTATTACAAAGTTAGCTTTACGTTGGCTTTTCCAAATATTTTCTAATCATATACACAAAAAAGCAATTTTTCAAAAGTGAGCTAAGCGATTAAGAGCCCGTAGATAACTACGGATGAAAGGGCTGCCAACACCTTCCCTTTTCATAACTTACCCCCCGAACTCAAAATCTATCAAGGTATTTCCTATTCTTTTCACCCTTTCCTTATTGGATAAAATAAAATTCGGTGGCGACTCTTGTTATCCGCAACATTTGGATAAGTCTAAAAAGTCAGTTATCCCACTGTATTACACAAAGGAACCAAGCTCTGGGTCGATATCATCAGTGGAAATCGGATCCCAGCTAATGGCATGGTGATTAACTACTTTGCCCCGAAAATTATGGACGGTGAAGCAGAGGCTGAAATTGAAATTGAAGACATCATACGCAAGAATTCTATTCACGGAAGATATGTTGATTATGTATGTGCTAGGGAAGGACCTTAGCATGAATGCTGTTAAGCAGTTTATTAAAAAATTCTGGAATTTTGTCCACCTTCCAGAACTGTACTATCATGATGAAGGATATTTCTTAATAAAATTTAAATCGAGCAAGGATAAGGAAACGATGTTAATGCGAGGGTCGTATTAAATTCACAACATACTTATGGTGCTAAAGAACTGCAGTCCGGATTTCAACTTCAAAAGAGATATGATAAGAACAATACCAGTGTGGGTGAAACTCCCCAACTTTCCTCTCTACATGTGGAGTGCTACAAGTCTAGCGAAAATTGTGAGTACGATTGACAAACTGCTTTTTACGGATGAATGCACTGCTAATAAGCTTAGAGTGTCATTTGCTCGTATTTTAATTGAAATTGACATCACAAAGAAACTGAAAGAGCATATAATCATCGGGGACAATGTAGGAGAGAAGATGACATAACTAGTGGAGTATGAATGGAAACTCAAGTATTGTGTTAGCTGCCAAAATATTGGTCACTTGTGTGATCCTGAGAAGCAAAAGGCTGTCAAGCAATGGAAGCAAGTCTAAACTAAGGAAATATCTCTCAACTCTCTGAGGTAAGTACCCCAAACAAACCTATAGAGCCATCTGCCATGCCTTGGACCCAAGTTCCTAACCATAGGAAAATAAAAGGGAAAATAATTTTGCAAGACATAACTAATAAGGAGGATATTCCGTGTAAGAATGGATTTGCAGCTCTTAGGATAGGAGATGATCCTAAAGTTGACACAGGGCATGTCCCATGATTCTGTCATGGAATGTGAGAGGGTTGAATAATGCATGGAAGTGCAAGGAGATGGCAACCCGTCTCCATAGACTCAACCCTGATATTCATATTTTAATTGAAACTAGGGTCAAACAGAATAAAGTTGTTGCTTTTAGAAATAAATTAGGCAGTAATTGGTCTTATCTTGATAACTACAATGAGCATGTTAATGGGCGCATATGGGTCCTGTGGGATGAGAAAAAAAGTAAAAATTATGGAAAAAACTAGTACATATCAGTATATTCATTTTGGTATCTTCTCTCTTAATGGTGATTTGAAAAGTTGGTGCACTACCATATATGTTTCCAATGCCTTAGATCAAAGAAAGAGGTTGTGGGGAGATATAGAGCACTTGTTAGGAAGATCGCTGGCCCTTGGTTCCTCATGGGGGATTACAATAACGCGGTTAATATCCATGACAAAATTGGGGGTAATCCTATTCAGGGGAGTGAGTTTAAGGATCTGACAAACATGATGGAGGGAACATGGTTGTTAGAAAAAGATAGTATAGGGGATTATTTTACTTGGTTTAACAAACATAGCCTTGGGGCAATTTTCTCCAAAATTGACAGGGTTCTAGGGAATCTTATTTGGAACCAACAAAATATGGATGTTACTCTTAAGATCATGGAACCCAGTATCTCTGACCATGCTTTGCTCCGTCTTTAAAATCCCAACCATAAACACATGAGAAGCATGTTCAAATTCCCCAACATTGTGATTAACACTACTGGTTTTCTGGAGAGAGTGGCAGCTAACTGGAATCTAGAGATTAGAGGGCAACCCATGTATGTTGTGTGGAAAAAGTTGCAGAGACTTTAACTTGAGATTAGACAAATGATGAAACCCTTCCAGGGCATAAGGAAACATGTTGAGGATGCTAGAGAAAATCTGAAGAAGTCTCAAGAAGAGTTGGTGGCAGATAGAATGAATGTGGGTAAAATTGAGCAAGTGAAAACTTAATCTGAGAACTTGATTAAACTATCTAATGCTGAGGAAGAAATGCTTAGACAGAGAGCCAAAATTGACTAGATTAGATTGGGAGACAGTAATAGCTCTTATTTTTATGCTTCTTTGAAGAGTAAATATAGCCAATCCCATATTGATTCCCTAAAAGACAATAAGGGTATCTGTTGACTGAGCAAAAAGAGATTGAAGGGGAAATCCTGAAGTTTTATAGGGAGTTGGTTGGGAAAAAATCTAATAGGCTGAATAGAATAAACATTGAAGCTATGAGGAAGGGGAATCAACTCAATAATGATCAATGCCAGTTCCTGACCAAACCAGTTACTAAAGGGGAGATTCATGATGCCATAAAAAGCATTAGTGATATTACAACTCATGGCATTGATGGTTATGGTTCTAAGTTCCTCAAAGCAGCTTAGCCTATTATAAAACATGAGATAGTGGATGCAGTGCAAGATTTTTTTGTGAAAGATACGCTTTACAAAGCTGCTAACAACACCCTGGTCACAATTATTCCCAAATCTGTCTCTTCCAATATGGTAAAGGAATTTAGACCAATATCATGTTGCACAAAATTATACAAAATCATATCTAAAGTTATGGCTAGAGGTTAAGTTTTTTGTTGAATAACCCGGTTCATGTCAGCCAAACTGCCTTTTTTTATGGTCAACACATATAGGACCATATGGTTCTTGCTTATGAACTAATTAGAAGATACAACACTAAAGGGGAGCTCCTAGATGTATGCTCCAGATGGACTTGCAGAAAGCATACGACAATGTGGAATGGCTTGTTGTGGAAGAAATTCTGGCTGAGATGAGCTTTCCTAACAAGTTCATCAAATAGACTATGCTTATGATAAAAACAGTGACTTATAGATACAAGGTGAATGTCCAATTACTGAGAATCTCCAAGCTCAAAGAGGGCCGAGACAAGGTGATCCCTTGTCCCCTCTCATTTTTGTTTTGATAATGGAGTATCTCCAAAGGTTGCTGCAAGGTCTGAAAAGTAGTCATAATTTTAATTATCATTCAAATTATTAGAGGCTAAACATAGTCAACCTGAGTTTTTCAGATGACCTCTTGCTCTTTGCAAGAGGGGATACCTTATCAATTAAGATTGTTATGCAAACTTTTAAGGAGTTCTCTGATTTCACTGGGCACGTTAAAAAAGAGATTAAGGAGGCTACTGATTTTGTAGGAGAACCTCTGCCTTTTAGATACCTTGGAATCTTGCTAACCAGTAAAAAGCTTTGAGTCAATCAGTGCATTTGGATGGTGGATCGCACGGTTAGCAAAATTAGACATTTGAGGTCTTGTTTATTGAGTTTTACAGGTTGAACTCAACTCATCAAGAGTGTGTTGGTTGCTATTGGGAATTTCTGGATACAATGTCTCCAAATACCTAAATAGGTTACTAAAAGAGTTGATTTGATGTTAAAAGAGTTGATGTTATTTGTAGATCGTTTCTCTGGGCAGGGTTGGATGTGGTCACTAGGAAATCTCCAATGGCTTGGAAAAAAGTGTGTCTGCCCAAGAACAAGGGTTACTTAATATCGTGTCCCTGAATGAGTGGAATAAATCTTGTTTAGCAAAAAAATTGTGGAACTTATCAGGGAAAGTTGATAGCCTCTAGACCTGTTGGGTTCACTGTTATTATTCTAAAGGGAAGGACATCATGTTTATGGCAATCAAGAATAATAGCTCTTGGATTATGAAAAGTGTGTTGAAAGTGAGAGATATGGTTAAAGATCTCACTGAGTGGAAGAATATGCATAATAGGGGAAAGTTCCTGTTGGTGCAAGGTGGTGAAATTGAGGAAGAAGAGAAAAAAGATAAATGCTATAAAGCTGCCACAAATGATTTAAAGAGGATTGATTGTATTAAATGAAACCTAGTACACCTATTTATACACAAAAATAGTAAAGATAAGAATGCCACATAGGCCCTAAAAGAGAATATCCATAAATGGCAAATACTAAATTACCCTCTAATACCATCCCGTGATTTAGTAACTATCAGAAACTAACAACTCCAATTTCATTTCTCAAATGAAGAAATTGGTCTATTTTTATTGCCTTCGTCAGAACATATGCCAGCTGCTTCTGGGTACTACAATGCAGAACTTCTAACACTCCCTTCTGCACTTGAATTCTTAGAAAATGATACTTGGTCTCAATATGCTTGCTTCTTCCATGCAGCACTGAATTCTTGGCAAGATTGATTGCATACGTGTTATCAATTAATAGATTCAGAGGTTTCTCTATCTCAATCTTCAAATCATCCAGAAGATTCAAAAGCCAATCAGCTTGACATGCAGCTACAACACCTGCAACGTATTCAGCTTTACATGTTGACGGAGCCACAACAAGTTGTTTCTTGGAACTCTAAGAAATTGGACCTCCCAGAAACTTGAACAAGTAACCAGAAGTACTTCTTCTGTCAACTCTGTCTCCACACCAGACAGAATTAGAATAACTCACTAATTATGGTTCTGTCTTTCTTCCAAAAGGAAATAACACTCCATATTTCAGAGTTCCTTTGATGTACCTCAGAATCTTGAAAGTATCTTGGTAATGAGACCACTTTGGTTTACTCATGAATCTGCTTACCATTCCAACTGCATAACAAACGTCAGGTCTGGTATTGCACAAGTACCTAAGAGAATCAACCAACTGCTTGAAGGTTGTAGCATCCACAGAATCACCATTAGAATCAGAATCTAATTTATGATTGGTTTCTGATGGTGTCACAACAACTTTGCAATTATGCGGCTTAAATCTCTTCAGAAGTTCAAGTTCATACTTCAGATGATGTAGAATGATACCCTTCTTTGAGTACAGAATCTCCATTCCTAGAAAATATACCATATTTCCCAGATCTGTCATCTCAAATTCATTCATCATAACTTCTTTGAACTTTATTATATCTTCTAGACAACTTCCTGTTAGCAATATTTCATCAACATATAGACACATCAGAATCATATTGCCACCAGAATGTTGCACATACACGCCATATTCCATCTCACATTTCTGAAACTTCTGCCTCTTGAAAAACGAATCAATTTTCAGATTCCAAGCTCTGGGTGCTTATTTCAGTCTGTGATACGGTGAGAGAACTGACTTGGGTGTTTTGCGTTTTATCGCAAATGTATCGGTTAGCAAGATTCACCACCGACTTTTCTTTTATCCAAAAGGAAAGGCTGAAAAGAATAAGAAAGACATTTGAGATTATTTCTTGAGTTCAGGGGGTAGATTATGAAAAGGGAAGGTGTTAGCACCATTCTCATCCATAGTTATCTATGGGATCTTAGTTGCTTGCTAAATCACTTGCTTTTGTTTGAAAATGTGTTTTTGTGTGGTTTTTGAAAGTATTTTGAAAATGCGCCTTTGTTTAGGCAAACTTTGTAATAGTTCTCATTCGTAAGAACGTATACAAAGTGTTGAGCTTTTGAAAATATTTCATGTTTGGAAAATGTTTTGGAAGTGTTTTTTTGAAAGTGTTGGTGTTTGTTCTGAAAATAAGCAAGGATGTTTGATTTGAAAATGAGCAAGCAACTAGGAACAATCTACCTACTAAAAAAGTCATTGTTCATTTCTTTCTTTTCTTTGATATTGCTATCTTACCATTGATTTGGTAAGAAGCCTTATCTTTGGATGTAAAGGGACGGGCGTGGGTCATCGTAGAGCCATGATAACAATATTGTGAGATATCTTAGCATTTCTCTTTGAGGGACTAAGATCATTTTGAAATGCAACATTGATAGCGTCATCGAGGGACTATGATCTTGTATTTTTTATTGCTTTTTTGCTAAGATATCCCACATGCAAAACATGATAATTTTTGTAAGGCAGCAAAGTGGAATTACCCTAAGGGTGCAAGTGTGCAAGTGTATTGGATTTACATGTATTGTTTTGTTTTGAATTAGGTTTTGATAACTTATTGATTTTATCTTTCCATACAAACCCTAATTTACTAGCATTTATATAAGGCGATAAATTGCGGAAAGTAAAATTACTAAGCTATTACATCATTTGGGGAGGGATGTACAAATTTACAAATGGGAATTTTGCAAGAAAATTAAACCTAATTATCTATTACAACCATATTGAATATTGTACAAGAATTGAATAGAAAATAATGCAAGAATATAAATGGAAAAAGAAATGATTTTTGTTTGGTTTTCATGAAAGGGTTTTAACCTTGA
Organism: Vicia faba; assembly: GCA_948472305.1. Taxonomy (NCBI): domain Eukaryota; kingdom Viridiplantae; phylum Streptophyta; class Magnoliopsida; order Fabales; family Fabaceae; genus Vicia; species Vicia faba. Next base: position 219,849,018 of record OX451736.1, read on the forward strand.
CCTAATTAAGAAAATGATTAGTTAAACATAAACAAAATTAAATTTAAACTAATTAAGAAAAGAGTTAAGTTAAAAATATTTTTTAGGGTTTTTTATGAAAAGGTTTTAAATTAATAAAAATAAAATGAGAAATTAATTAATTAAAAAAAACTAAATTCTATGTTAATTTTAATTAAGAAAATAAAATAATAATTAAACCTAAGTCTAAATATTAATTAATTAAGAAAAAAAATTAATTTGTTTAAGAAAATGTTTTTGTTCTTTTTGTTTTATAAAGAAAAAATAAATAAATAAGTGTGAAAATAATAATAAAAATATTTTTGGATTATTTTATTAATAAAAAAATAATAAAGATAATAATAGTATTAATTAAAAATAATAATAAAGAAAATAAAAATATAATATAAAATATAAAAGAAAATAAATAAAATGAAAAATAAAATAAAAATGGTTTAGGTCAGGGGTATGAAAATAGGCAGGGGTCAGAAATCAGCAAAATGTCTAAGCCCAATGATGGAGGCCCATGTACCTGTTTGCTGGAACAAAAAAGGAGAAAATATGTGAAAAGTGAACAAAAGGTAGCGCTGGGTGTTGAATCCATGACCTCTCATACACACGCGCGCTACCCTTGCCACTGAAGTGGCTGTACATCTGTTAACATTGGTGAAATAATAAACATATAACACAAATCAAGTCCTGAATGTAACTTCATCTTCAACCTCCAGCCATGGATCCTGTAACTTCACCATTTCTCAACAAAAATGAAAGATGCAAACATGAAAGTTGCTCCATTTTTCCATACAAATTCAACCATATAAATATCATAAGCTATAAATAAAAAATGAATGAGAATTTCTAAAAGTACCAAATTCTGACCTAATTATTTCGGCAAGTTCAAACTTAAAATTCTCACTACTCAAGCAATATAAATTAAATATATGGACATGTAAAGTTTCAGGGCAATGATATCTACATTTTGTCTTTGAAAATGCAAGCCTAACAATGCCTAGATCATGAGATGAAAAGTCAGAAAACTCACCTTGCAGTTGGAGATCGTGTTTTGAGTTAGAGCTTGATTCAAGTTGTTGTGATGATGAGGTTAGCTTCCTTAAGTTTCCAGGAAGCTAATGCAATGGTTAGCTTGAGAAATGGATGGCTGGAATGCTTGGATAAGTAAACCTACAATGCTCTGTTTTTGTTTATGGAGTTTGATTTACATTTATGAAACAGGGTCATGGATGAGTTGTATTTGATGTAATGAAGCTTTAGGAATTAAAAGGCCAAAGAACACATTAGGGAAATATGAGTTACAAGGCCAAGGTCAGGAACTGTGCAACAATGGAGTTTTTAAGCAATTTTTGGTTTTAGGGAGTTTGGGAGTCTTTCAGGGTGTTAATGCTCGTGTCCTAGCTCAAAATAGTGACTCTATTTATAAGCAACAAATTTGGAGACTTGTTGTTGATCAGAATTCAAAAACAAATGTTTAAACTCAACATGTGATTTTTTGAGAAATCCAAGTTTCAATGCCTTATGTACTTGCTAATGTAGAGTGGTTATGCTTTAAACAAGTTTGCTTCTAACTTTCTCGATGGAGTGTGATTAGAGGGAACAAGTTAGAGGCTCAAGAATTGACTTTGTGCATAAAGCTTGCTTTTCAAGAATGTCATTCTTCACTTTCTTCCCACAATGGAAATGTGAATTGGATAAAGCTTAAACCACTTGGATTATAGCTCAAAAGTTTATGTAATCCATTAATGATGGATAGATACACAAGTTAGAAGGTCTGCAAAGCAAGATTATGCAGCCTAATATTGAAATTGAGTTATGTGTTCATCAAGAAATGACTTGTAATTCAAGAATGAAACCCTAACTTCTTGCCTTCGATTATCCTTTCTCAAGCATGATCTCAATGACTTATTGGATATTTTGGAAAGCTTGTAAAATCCTATACAACCCTTATGTTTGAAAATTTTGAAGATTCTTCTTGGAACTATGTGAAAATTTTCCATGAAGTTAGGTCAAAATCCTGCCTAAACTAGGGCAAAATTTCACTAAGTTTTTCCAGTTTCATGAACATGTCTTCTTAAAATCATAACTTGAAATCTATGAATTTCTAGAAGAATTTATGTTCTACAATGTTTTAGATCTCATTTAGATATACAACTTTCATGTTGGAAGTTTCCTTTGAATCATCTTGCATCATGGTGGAAGTTTGAGTCAAAGTTATGAAAAAATATGAATTTTTCAACACTTCGAAAAATTTCTAAGTTTAGAAATTTTGACTTTTCAAAATGAAATCTTGAATTTTTTATTTCTTGATGAAAAAGTTTCATATTTTGAATTTTTTGATGAATTGTGATCTTTGACACTTGATTTTGATCAAAAAGTTAATGTTTGACTTTTCAGTGTACAGTTGACTTTTCATCAGTTGACTGAAATGCAACTGTCAATCAATCAATCTTGAGGAATGTTTTGAGCCATTCCATTAGGTCAAAATGAAGTATTTGAATCCTTGAGATCATGTTTCAAACCAATAAGTCATTTTCTAGGTCAAAAATTAGAAATTGCACATTCTCCGTCAAAACCCTAATTTTGACCTTTTTGCCCTTTTGATGATCTGATCAAATTTCTTGAGGAATTGTGATCCAAACTTGATCAAATGACATATGTGAGTTCATAATGTTGATATGGACCAAAAATTATGAAGTTTGACTGTAAATTGACCACAATTGACTTTTTCCCCAATACAACTCATTTTAGGTCAACTGATCAATTGACTGAGCAGAAATGTGATCCAAGACGTGAAACTTGAAATGAGAAATCTTGAGGGTCCAAAATGATCCATGAAATTCATATGAGGCATTAAAAGTCCATTTGTCCTTGTGCAATCCAAAACCCTAATTTTCAGTCATCAGTGCTTAATGAGGTGTCTTAGGCTGATCAACCCTTGTGCAGTCTTGAATCATAGGAGATCTTGTGAGAGATTATTTGGGAAATGAGAGGGAAAATTTTGGGGTACAACAGCTGCCCCTGTTCAATCTTCTTAAACCTGAAGAGTTAGATTGGCGGATCCACCATTCGGGACTTGGAGGTGGAAGATGATTGAACACTAGAGTGCCCAGAAATTTGCACTCGAAGATGTATTATGAATGGGCTTATAGATTCCATTTGGAGGAATGATGGTAAACACTGGAAGAAGTATCAACACAATTTTTTTGTCGATTTATACTAAAACTTGATGTTTTACCTGTGGGAAAAAAGGGTTAGTGAAACGTAGATGTATGCATGATGTTCACAAGATATGGTATTACGCTAGATGCATTTTGTATGTATATGCTATGATGTATGAATGTGAGATGTATGTTTGTCCAGGAAAATAAATCCATGACTGCTGCTGAGGAATTTTGGGAAGATGAATCCCGGATCGCTGTTGGGGATGAAGAGTATACATATATTCAAACTTTGTTGAAAGGATGCTTCCGCTGGGGAATATCTCTTGAATGTCAGCTATTATCTGGTCGGATCCAGGCTTCACAAATTGCTGAGGATGAGGAATTCAACTTCTATTTGGTCGAATCCAGGCTTCACGGTAACTTACTACGGAAGGATAAATTAACTATTATCTGGTCGAATTCAAGGCTTTGCAGAAGATTTCTTGGGGAGAGTGAAGTTAGGCTGTTATCTGGTTGGATTCTAGCTTCACAATAACATGTTGTGGATAAGGAAGTTAACTGTTATCTGGTCGGGTCCAGGCTTTATAGTAACTTGAAGTGGTAACTACTATCTGGTCGGGTCCAGGCTTCGTAGTTTTTTTTTGAAAAGTTGTACTATTATCTGGTCGAGTCCAGGCTTCATAGTGTCTTGCTGGAGATTGTAGCTAGTTGTTATTTGGTCGGGCCTAGGCTTCACAATAAACTTCTTGAAAAGACGAAGTTGAACACTGACATCTGGTCAGATCCAGGCTTCACAAATTTTGAGGTGGATGAAGTTAATTGCTATCTGGTCGGGTTCAGGCTTTTCAATAAACTTGTCTGAAGAGATATGGTTGAACTAATATCTTGTCGGGTCCAGCCTTTACAGTAAATTTCTTGGGAACTTAGTTGTTATATGGTCGAATTCTAGGTTTCACAACGAGCTTCTGAGGGGAATTGTTATCTGGTCGGATCCAGGCTTCACAATAACTTACTTGGAAAGATGAAGTTGAAAACTGGTATCTGGTCGGATCTAGGTTTCACAGTAACTTGTTGGGGTAGAGGCATACTCTACTGGGGAAAATAAGTTAAACCCTGGTTTGGTTGAGTCCAGGTTCTTCTATATCTTGAAGAGTTAAACTATTATCTGGCCGGGTATAGGTTTCATAGTATCTTGCGAAGTTAACTATCATCTGGTCGGGTCCAGTCTTCATAGTTAGTTGAAAGGTTACACTATTATCTGGTCGGATCTAGTCTACATAGTGACTTGAGAAGTTGACTATTATTTGGTCGGGTCCAGGCTTCATAGTATCTTGTGGAGGTAGTAAAGGTTTTGTTGACGACTTTACTGGGGATTAGGGGTTATGGCCCTTTGATTTGTAATAGTCTGAAAGGCAAACTCAAGCTGGGGAGTGTGGACTCAGTCGGGGAAGACAAACTCAGCTTGGGAGGATATACTCAGCTGGGGATAACAGACTCAATTGGGGAAAAGAGACTATGTCGGGGGAATACAGACTCAGCTGGGGAGTTATACCACTTGTTATTTGTTGGGGAAATAATACCTGTTGGGGATATAAACCATGTTGATGAATACTTGATGAACTGATGACGAGGCGAGTTCTTTTTCTTGTAGGATCAACTTAGTTGGGGAGAGAGTTGCCAAGAGATTGAGACTCTGGTTGGAGATCAACCTATGCAAAGAGACTTTGTGGGTAACTTTGTTGAGGATTGGTTTATTGTAGCCGTATTGTGGGGATAATGCTAATGAAATAACTCTGTGGGGATATTCCATATACATTAAAGAGATGCTTGTTACTGCTTAGCAGGACACATGTTCAAAATAGTTTTAATTATGTTCATATGCATATGTTCGTTCAATTTTAGACATTGGACAAGTTTGCATTCAAAACAAAGACAGAAAGTTTGCACTTTAATGTATATTTGTATTGATATTTTGCCCATGAATAGGCGTTTTTTGTACAAAGAGACGGAGATCCTAGTAAGAGGAAATCGTTGAAAGGAAAACAAAGATTGAAAACAAAAACAAATATCCATGTGAAATGATCTCATTTCATTCCAACTCTACTATTTCCCCAATGTCTTCGAATGCCCCTTGCCGTTGACAGAAGTTGATTGGATTGATCTTGGACTGTTTGAACTTGGACCTTGGTGATGAAGTTTATTGTGGTGATTCCACGGGACATAGTCACACGCTTTCAATCCTTAATTTTTTCCTGGACCGCCCTTTTTGGTTTTCAGCCCACCAGGATACCCATTTTTGCCCAAGTCGCTCTTTCGGGGTTTCAACTTGCTAGGTGTACAATATTTTGCATATATCCCTAATTTTTTCCCAAACCTTTTGGTTTACCGGGATGCCTGTATTTTTCCTAGGTGTGTTAACCTAGTGGATCTCTTATGCGTAGTATTTTTTAACTATGTCCATGTTTATAGGATGTGGGAAGTCTTCACCATCCATGGTAGTCAGCATCATGGCACCTCCAGAGAACACTCACTTGACCACAACTGGCTCTTCATAGGTGGAGTCCATTTGCCCTTAGGGTCGCCTTGTGGCAGAATGATACGTTTTATCACCAAGTCACCAGCTTGATATACTCGAGGCTTGATCTTTTTGTTGAAATCCTTGATCATACATTTTTGGTACGTCTGACCATGAAAAACAGCAGCCAGTCGCTTCTCGTCGATCAAGTTCAACTGATCCAACCTTGTCTGAATCCACTCGTCTTTGCCTAAGCCTGCTTCATTCATAATCCTTAGTGAGGGGATCTGAACTTCCATTGGTAAAACAGCTTCCATGCCATAGACTAAGGAAAAGGAGTTGCCCCAGTTGATGTTCTAGCTGAAGTGCGATAGCCGTGAAGAGTAAATGGTAACATCTCATGCCAGTCCTTGTATGTTACTACCATATTCTGCATAATCTTCTTAATGTTTTTGTTGGCCGCTTCAACTGCGCCATTCATTTTAGGTCTATATGGAGGTTAGTCCCATTGCCGATGATGATCCTTTCGGGGATACCATAGCGGCAAATGAGGTTATGTTTGATGAATCTGACTACCACGTTCTTGGTGACTGAGGAAAACGAGGCGGCTTCGACCCATTTGGTGAAATAATCAATAGCGACCAGAATGAAGCGATGTCCATTGGAAGCGGTGGGCTTGATTTCCCCAATCATGTCAATGCCCCACATTGCAAATGGCCACGGGGTGGTCATGACGTTCAGAGGGACAGGAGGCACATGGACCTTGTCAGCATAGATTTGGAATTTGTGACAAGTTCTTGAATGTTGATGGCAATCAGTCTCCATTGTTGACCAATAGTAACCAACTCTCAAGATTTTCTTTGCCATAATATGTTCGCTTGAGTGAGTGCCAAAGAGAACATCGTGCACGTCTTCCATAATTTCCTTTGCCTCCTTCTTGTCCAAACATTGGAGTATAGTAGAATCATGGTTGCGTTTGTACAATATTCCGTTACTTAGGAAGAATTTGGCTGAAAATCTTCGTAAGAACATTCTGTCATTGACGGGTGCTCCTTCGGGATAATCTTGTGCTTCAAGGTATCTCTTCACCTCATGGTACCATGGCTTTTCTGCGTCAGTGTCAAGCTCACAGCAGTGTGCAGGTTCGTCGAATCTTTAAATTGTAACCATAAGGGCTTCGTTGTCCCATCTGACTTTGAACATTGAAGACATGGTTTCCAAGGCGTCAGTCAACTTATTTTCTTCCCTAGGGAAGTGCTCAAAAGTGATCTCTTCGAAGTAGGGAATCAAGGATAGCATAAATTCCTTATAAGGGATGAGATTAGGGTGCTTAGTGTCCCAATCTCCTTTTACTTGGCTGATCACTAGAGAGGAATCCCCAAACACATTCAAATGCTTGATTTTTAAGTCAATGGCAGCTTTCAGACCTAAAATACACGCTTCGTACTCGGCCATGTTGTTCGTGCAATCAAAGCATAATCTCGTAGTGAAAGTAGTGTGGCAACCTTCAGGGGAGATGATTACAACACCAATTCCATTACCCAAGGCGTTGGAAGCCCCGTTGAAGACCATAGTCCATCGGAATCCTTGTTCAGGTCTGTCATATGGTCCAGGTTTTGCACAGTCGGTCACTAGCATGATGTTCTCATCCGAGAAGTCGAAGTTCGTAGAATGATAATCCTCAACAGCTTGATGGGCCAAATGATCCGCTAGCACACTTCTTTTGATGGATTTTCGTGTTGTGTATTGAATGTCGTACTCAGTCAAAATCATTTTCCACCTGGCTATCTTTCCGGAGAGAGCAGGTTTCTCGAAGATGTACTTGATTGGGTCCATTTTAGAAATCAACAGAGTGGTATGAGTCAACATATACTCTTTTAGCCGGCGAGCAGCCCATGCCAGAGTGCAAGAAGTTTTCTCGAGCAGTGAATATCTGGTTTCATAGTCGATAAACGTTTTGCTCAGGTAATAAATAGCATGCTCTTTTCGTCTAGACTCATCATGTTGGCCCAAAACACACCCCATAGAGTTCTCTAGTACTATCAAGTACATGATCAAGGGTCTTCCTTCAACTAGAGGCATGAGAATAAGAGGTTCTTGCTGATATTCTTTGATTTTGTTGAAGGCAGCTTGGCATTCATCATTCCATCTGACTACTTGATCTTTCTTCAAGAGTTTGAAGATTGGCTCACAAGTAGCAGTCAAGTATGATATGAAGCGGGCGATGTAATTGAGACGACCCAAGAATCCTGTAACTTCCTTTTCAGAATGAGGGGCTGGCATTTCTTGGATGGACTTTACCTTGGCAGGATCAACTTCAATTCCTTTATTACTGACAACAAAACCTAGAAGCTTTCCAGATCGTACTCCAAATGTGCACTTGTTAGGGTTTAACCTCAACTTGTACTTTTTCAACCTTTTGAATAGCTTGTACAGGTGATCTAGATGTTCCTCTTTAATTTGTGATCTGGCAATCATATCATCCACAAATACTTCTATTGCATGATGAATCATGTTATGAAACAAAGCTACCATAGCTCTTTGATATGTTGCCCCTACATTCTTCAATCCGAACGACATGACTTTATAGAAAAAGGTTCCCTATTGCGTAACGAAAGTTGTCTTCTCCATGTCTTTGGGAGCCATCCTAATCTAATTATAGCCAGACAAACCATCCATGAAATAAAAGACTTTATGCTGAGCAGTATTATCGACCAAGACATCAATGTGAGGTAGAGGGAAGTCATCCTTAGGGCTTTCCCTATTCAGATCCCTATAGTCTACGACATGCAAACTTTTCCGTCTTTCTTTGGTACTGGAACCACATTGGCAACCCATTGGGGATAGGATGTCACATTTAGGAATCCTGCATCAAATTTTTTCATCACTTCAGCTTTTATCTTCTCAGACATGTCAGGCCTCATGCGATGAACTTTTTGTTTGACAAGAGGGCAATATTCCTTTGTCGACTGACGATGAACTACGATTTCGGTATCCAACCCTGGCATATCTTTATACGACCAAGCAAACACTTCCACATAGTCATGAAATATTTGAACTAACCTGTTCTTGACACTACTTTCCAGGTTAGTGTCGATCTTGATTTCCTTCTTGTCTGCCTCGATACCGAGATTGATGACTTCAATTAACACTTCATGCGGATGAATAGATTTTTCCTCTTGTAATAGAAGTATGGCTAGTTCTCCCAATATATCACAATCTTCCTCGCCTTCGTCTTCGGCTTGGTTAATTGGACATTCGAAGTCATAGTCGGCAATAGTAGAGTCATTGGCAATGAGATCCAGAGTGGATGAGGACCTTCAAGAGTGTGTGTGTGCATGTAAGATACATGGCTATTTTGAAAAATGTATTTGAAGAAAAGAATGAACACAAAGATTTGAATGCAAAAGAGTCCAATGATTTGTATTGAATGATCATATGATTAGATGAACATAAATAAAACCCTTGACAAATGGAGCAAAATGCCCCGGGCTAGGAACATGGCTTAAAAGTCATTGTTAAATATTACAGACAAAATGTTATTGAATTGAAAGAAAGCAATAGAAAAATAGGTTATTACTCAATGAAGGAGATGGGCACGAAGTCCTTTGCATGCCAATCTTTCAACTCTGTTGTAGTAGGATACACCCAATCTTCAAATGCAGCTTCTTCATCAGAATCACACACAAAGTTAACTTCATTGACACCCTTGTCATGTTTTGGCATAGGTGCGGTGATTACATTCGGAGTTAGAGGAGGATTAAACTCAACGGTCTTGTTATCGATCAAATCCTGAATTTTATTCTTCAAGGTCCAGCATTGGTCAGTCTCATGCCTGGGGCTACTTGACTGGTAAGCACATTTGGCGTTCGGATTATACTTTTGTGAAGAGGTATCTGGGTTGGCAGGAGGATCACGTAATGTCACTAAATTATCCTTTAGAAAATGTTGTAAGGCTTGAGATAATGACATTCCTATCCTCGTGAATTGTCTTCTCGGAGTTTCAAACTGTTGGTGATTAGCAGATGGTCTTTGAGTAGGAGTTGGATTGGAGATTCAGACAGCATTAACAGACGGATGATCATTCTTCTCGGTACGGGCCCTTGCCCCGTACACAACATTGATTTCCTTCTTTGTAGCAAAAGGTTTCTTTATAGGATTGGAAGCGGAGGAAGATGCCACGGAGATCTTCCCAATTTTAATTCTGCTTTCAACTATTTCACCGGTTAAGATTAGTTCGGTGAAACCAGAAGAAGAAAAGCCAACCAATAGGTTAAAGAAAGGAACAGATAAAGTTCCCATAAACATGTCAATGTGATCCCTATCAGTCAAAGGTGGTTGGACCCTACTGGCGAGGTCTCTCCACTTTTGTGCATATTCTTTAAATTATTCATTCTTCCCCTTTGTCATATCTTCCAACCAAACCCTTGTTGGCGCCAAGTCGGCGTTATATTGGTACTGATGGTAGAATGCGGTAGCTAAGTCTTACCAGGTATTGACGCGGGAACCATCCAACTGGTAGAACCATTCTAGTTGTGTTTCGGTTAAGCTCTCTTGGAAAAAGTGAACCCAGAGTTTCTTATCAGCGGTGTGCGGCTATATCTTGCGCACATAAGATTTCAAGTGAAGTTTTGTACAAGAAACTCCATCTTACTTTGCAAAGACTGGTATTTTGAATTTGTGGGGAATGACAACCCCAGAGATCAAACCTAAATCATCAAAATCTAAACCCGGGACGACTTGGATTTCAACGACCTTTAATCTGTCTTCTAGTTGTTTGTACTTGACATCGGCAGGTGGATACTGCTCGTCAAAATAATCATCATCAGACGCTTGATCATTAATACAGTCACCCTGGGTACTCTTAACCTCACCAATCTGATTCTCGTCTTATTCATATGAGTCTTCCACTATCAGGATCTGACGAACCGACTCTTTGAACCTTCTGCCCATGTTGACCAGGGCTTTCTTCTTTGGTTTCTTCTTAACTGCCAGCAATGCCATCATATCTTGTTTCCCCTTGGCTAGGGCCAATAGAGTCTCTTGGAATTGAGAGTTTTGTGCCTGAAGATCCTTCACAGTTTTCTCTAGATCCATCTTGCTGAAATAAACATCAGAAAGATAAGGAAACTTGTTATGCAAAAACTTTTGATGTTATGATGCATGGAATATGCATATGCAAATGATTTCAAGGATTTATGAAATTTAAATTTGTATAGACAAAAGAATGTACAAATGTCAATTTTCATTAATTAGTTTAAAAGATTACAATATGCCTCTTGGGCTTACAAAATAACTTTTTAAGATAAAAAAACTGAACGCATCCTCTTCGCCGCGAGATAGGCGTTCACACTTTGATCTTCTTGTAGCTGCTTCGTAAGCTCCAAAACCCTCTTCTCGCTAGCATAGAATTGAGCTTCGAAAGTATCTCGTTCTTCATTTAGCTGAATCCAACCTTTTTGCAAGTTTTCGAGAGAAGTAGGCATGTCAGGATGGCGGATAGTGTACGAGACATCTCCTTCAACCACAAATTCCGTGATAACTGGTAAGATAGAGGGATAAGGCATCACAAGTTTCTAAGCACGAGCTCATACCCACCTAAGATAAGGTTCAAGTGGGATGTAATTCTCGTGTCCCACTTGTAAGTACGAAGTGCGCCTAAGAGGAGGGGTGAATTAGGTACTTTAAAAGTTTTACCGTTTTAGTGATGATGGATATTATTTTTCTGGTTTAGTGCATGAGTTTACAAATGTGTTTCTTTCTTTTCTGGTTTAGACTAGTGATGAAAGCGGTAAATGCAGAAAAGTAAAGAACACAAAGATGTATCCTGGTTCCCCTCACAGTCCGAGAGTACTTCAGTCCCCTTTCAACATGAAATAGATTTCCTTATTGTTAGGTCTCTAGACAAGACACCCTAGTCCTTCTATACAAGACTCTAACCAATAAAACCACCAAGCATAATCCTCTTGGACCAAGAACAATCCTCTTGGATTTTCACTATGTCAATAATGAGAACAATCCTCTCAAGGTGACCTTACTTGTATCCAACAATCCTGGAAAAACAAGATTTCAAAAACATTTGAACTTATTTTCAACAATCCTGAAAAATAAGCAAGTATATAACAATATTTGATTTGAGTGAGTTTGTAGTGTAATAATCACTATGAGTGATTTTATCTGAATTGATCTTCTCTTCCAATGACAATAGTATACAATGACTCAAGATATATAATGCTCAAAGTTTTCTGGTTAACAATATGTGAAAGTGTGCAGAAAAACTTTGTGTATGAAAGTGAAGAAAAGCTTGAGTTTGATATTTGAAAATTCAGAAAATAAATTTTTGGAAGAGGTGTAGAAATGATTTTGAAAATGAGTATTTATATGTTCATAGAACCGTTTTGAAACAACATAAAGTTCTGTAAATGAATCATGAACAATTGCCAAGATTGAGTGAAAGGTTTCCATGAAATGGTGTTATGAACAGACATGTGAAAAGCTGCTATTTTTCAAAATCGTGCAGCATGCAATCGATTGCATCCTTTGTGTAAATCGATTGCACGGGGTTTCAACAGCTAGAATTTCAAAAGTTTTGAGTGTGCAATCGATTGCACAAGAGTTTAAATCGATTGCAGGTGAAGTCAGTAGCAAAAATTGATTGAGTGCAATCGATTGCACAAACATGCAAATCAATTGTAGTTAGAAATAGTAGCAAAATATTTGAAAAATTAAAGCATGCAATCGATTGCACTCAAGTGAAAAATGATTTTTAGCTTAGAAAAACTTGAGTAAAGGTTTGGACAATATAAAATATTTCTTTTTACCATTGAGCATCTATGTCTTAAGTTCAAAGTAAGTATTATCATTATACCTTGAAATTTTGATAAGTGCTTGAACTGAAGACTTTATCCACAGATGCTTTTAGCTTGATCAAAAATCTTTGCCTTCTTTGACAATCATGGTTTGTATTTATCAAAACAAAAGTGCATTTGAGAAGGTCTCTTTTACATTCTCCCCATTTTTGATGATGACAAACGATCTTGCTTGATGCGATGTAATTTCTGGAAAGAGCTTCTCCCCCTAAGATGCATAACTCCCCCTTTGTATGAGAAGCTTTGAAATCATTTGGATTTGCTCATCTTGAAAGATTATTTGTACCTTAAAATATTAAGACAAGGAAATACACAAGCATCAAGTATAACATCCTTCTCCCCCTTTGACATTACCCAAAAGAAGGGAAAGATGCAATAAAAAATTGACAAAATATATGTAATAATATTGAAAGCTTAACCATAGACATATTGCTCCATGATGCTTTTTATCATCCTTTTATAAATTCACATAGTAGTTATCTTCATCAAAACATAATGTTGAAGATGCTTGATTCTTTTAGGCAGAATGAGAAACTCTTATGTGAATGCTCCCCCTATCTTTGATAACTCCCTCTTGATCAAAATTCTCCCTTGAATCATAGAGAATTTTCATATTTATTTGGGCTGCAATAGTTAGAGACAAGATTTTGTACCCCAAAATTTGCCCTCCCATATTCTTCAAGATTTGTCAAGAATCATCCTCAAATGGTTCAAGATTACTCAAAGGTTGCACAATCCAAATGCCTCATAAGCCAGTCAAAATTAGGGTTTTGGTTCCTTCAATGAATTTGAGGTTTTCAATGGCTCAATCAAGTCTCATAGGCCTATATACATTGTCAAGCATCTACATGTCAAGTCTCAAGACTCACAGGGTCAAATTGCACAGTCAAAAGCCCTATTTGGTTCACAATCAACTGTTGGGGCAAAATGGTCATTTGGCAGTCAAAAGTCAAAGATTTTGGTCAACATCTTATTTTGAGTCCACAATAATAATTTGATCAAGTCTTGATCATGATTTCACAAGCATGGCTCAAAAATCATCAAGATGCAAAAGTTTCTATTTTTGGACAGTAGAAAAGTCAACTGTAACTTGACCAAGGCATAACTTTTTCATGGTTCATCATAAAAATCCAATCCAATGCTCATCTTGAAGGGGATGACATTTCCTACAACTCATCTTCACATTCCAAGTCCAATAAATGCTCTCACAAAAAGTTATCAATATCTACATTATAGGTCAATTTCAAAAGTCAACAAAAATGCACTTTAAGTCAAAGACCATAACTTGAGATTGGTAAATCCAAATTACATGGGACCAAAGGCATTGGTTAGAGGACTTCAAGACCTTTCCAAAATGTCCAAGAACATGTTCATATGATCAAAATTGAGCAAGATATGCATTGGAGAAGTTGGGAAATTTTCATGAATTTGCAAAAGTCAACTATCCTTAAAACTTCAATTTTTGACAAAAGGGCCCACTTTCTTCCACTTGATTCAGCCTTGTCATGCCACACACGTGTCCCATGATTAATTTCAAGATCAAACATTTATTTTTCCATTTTATTTAATTTTTATTGATTTAATTCATTTTAAATCCATAATAATTCAAATAAAATCTAAAAATTAATGGAATAGCATCTTTGTGATTTGAATAGCTTTTATATGTCATATTCCAGCTAACCAATTCGTGCTAAGCCTTTTTTGTGCATAAAATCCTAGATTTGAACCAAATTTGGAAAGTTCTTCAATGGTGGTCAACCAAATCTCCAAACTTCAATACACCAAGATACAAGCCCAAAATTAAACCTAGACTGATTGCCATATACATATGCAAGGAGGCTAAACCTAATTCACGACCTAGACATTGCTAAAACGGCCAAGGCGAAACTGCAAAATTGTTGGAAAAGTGGGAGATCAAGAACAAGGTTGCAGGCATTTTCAGACAAAAATAAGAACGTGGTTCCCTTCCTTGCTATCCACTGAAGCTAAGACAACCATTACCACGTCCAAAGACCAACTATACAACACTAAGTCATCACGAAGTCACCTCTGAACATGGAATCGTGATTCTCCATTCTTGCACTTTTTCTCAAAAGCATTGGCATATTTGTGTTCCTTGTTTGATTTCTAACCTAATGGCATTATTCAATTTCATTTTTAGGCCTTATATGACAATACCCGTGCCTAGGGTTTGTTTGTGTTGTTTTTAGGTATTTTGTTTCCAGGTGAAATTAGCACAAACCATAAGCATGGATGGACTCAGGGGACATGGAAGATCCTGACCATGGGCTTGAATGGCATTTTTGCAGCCTAGGGATGGTTTTAGGAAAGAGCCTACGGAACTTCCTGCGGATAAAAATCCGCAGGTAACTGAACCAGGGATTTAGAGAAGACGACCACACGTCGTTCTCCCATTCGCCCTTTTAAACAATCGCGCGCTTTTTTATTTTTGTTAGGCATATGTGTTGATTCACCAATATATTATCCACTTATTATTATGATAACAATTGAAACGTGCAGCTCAGATGGCCAAGGCGCTTGTGTGTTGATCATTGGGACCTGGGTTCGAATCCCAGGTCCCCCCAAAATATTTGTTAGTTCTTTTCTTCAGATGATCATGTGCAGGCTTCATGAAAGGCTTCACCGTGCGCTCCCAGCAACATCATGCCATGTGTCTCATAATACCAATCCAATGGTCAAAAAGTGGAGAACACCATGCTCCTAGTCAAAGCCAGCGTGGACAATTCCATAAAGTCAACAGGGCTTGATTCTTCTTGGGCTTCAGATTGCTAACAACACCTCCATCAGGGCCCAGAACCCCCCTTGGTTCATTCCTCTTTCTTATTTTTTATTTTTTATTTTGTTTATTAACTATTTTTTCTAATTATCATTATTATCACTAAAATTAACTTAATTAATTTTCTTCATAACAAAAATCAGAAAACTAAATATTTTTATTATTATTATTAATTATTAATTTCACTTCATTATTTTGTAAATAAATACTAACCAAATTAATTTAGTGTAATTAGGTTCAATTTTTAATCTTTTTCATAATAACTAAAATAAATTTAGAATTAGGGTTTTTCTTTTGACTTTTAATTTCTTATTTTTATTTTCATTAAAAACATAAAAAACACAAAAATATTTTTCTTTTAATTAAATAATCAATTAGTCATTAGGTTTAATTTTAATAAATTACAAAAAGGACCAAACTTCTTTTCTCAAAAAAAGGGTCAAAACCCTAAGGATGTTTCGATTTAATTCTTTCGCGCGCATATTTACTTTTAATTCATTATTTTGGATTATATTTGATGTAACTGTTTCCGAGGATGTAATAGTTAATTAGGCTTTTATCGCTTTCTTTTATTTTCTCGCATTTATTTTCCAAACGGGTTATGTTTTTGGCGATGTATATACCCGCGCCTTGTAATAGCATAGATTTACCTTTCCGCACTTTATTTCCCGCAAACTATTGAACTGTTAATTATGCATGACAAGACTTGTATGACAAATAAAATCAATCCGTAGCTCACAAATAACATGTACAAGATAATCTTAACTGAATTTAACACACATGCACATGCCACTCCTAGGGTACGCCTCACTTGGTTGCCTCGAGGTGGTCGTCAAGTATAGGGTGTTTTAGAGGTCGCCCTCCTGTCTAAAGATCCAGTTGCCTCGAAACGGTTGCCTCGAATAAAAAGGATCTAGGACATTAGGGTTACTGCTAAGGCGTCCTACCATTGCTTTGGTGACCATACATGTCCCTATAATCGAATTGACCCGAATAACTCCAACGACGGTGCTAACTACTTCTCAATAGTGGGATAGTACTGTCTAAAGGACTCTTACACAGCCTAATTCCTTTGAGTAGGTAGATTTCTCCTGGGTACTTGCTCTTTTCAAAAAACAAAAAACATCTTTTCGCACCTACACTTTCAAAAAGTTTTTAAACAAATACTTCAAACTAAACTTTTTCAAAACCCACACACACTTGAAAAGCAAACAAATTTTGAAAACATAGTGAGCAAGTACCTAAGAGCCCGTGGATAACCACGGATAGAAAGGGTGCTAATACCTTCCCTTTCTATAAATCTACCTCCCGAACCGAGAAACATCTCGAAAAAGGAATTTTGTTGTGCTTTTGTCCTTTCCATGTTGGAGAACATAAAAGACGGTGACGACTCTTGCTTACCGCGACATTTCACGAAACCAGCTTTAAAACAGTCAGGTCTATTTCCACCGATCACAGAACTGGCGACTCTGCTGGGGACACTTAATAAGTGAGGTGTACCTTAGGATTAGACCACTCTTGTTTTAAATTGCTTGTTTTGTTTGCTTTAATATTGTGGGCCTGTCTTGGAGTTTCATAGATCCTAACCCGGATTTGGGGGATACCCTTTTAGAAGTAGCAACAAGCTGTGAGGGAACTGTGCAGGGTATACCGACACGGTTGAAGCAGTTGCTACATTGATGTGGCACTTTGGTGAGTACCGGTAACCCTTGAGTCAAGTCAAGGAGAGTACGGGGCCGCCGCGTGGTGTCGTGAAGTATCAACTGACCTTAGGAACCTTACTTGACCATCCTGGCCTCTTTAGGGGTAGTGAGATGACCGACTTTGGTGCAGTCCGAAGTTGGTAGATACTCGATACTACACTCATTGAGGGTTGTTTTCTTGGAATATTTTGATCGCCAGTTCAGTGGCTAAATCAAAACAATGAACATAGAAAACAACCCAATGATATTGAGCTCCTTATAACCCGGTTACTTTTGATAGGACAGGTTTTGAGCCCACCAACTTCAAGAGGGTAGTACCTAGACCTCATGCTGGCCTAAACTCTAAGGGTTGTCTTGTGTGACTTGTGTGCCTTATCATGTTTGCCTTTGTGAATACTGGTAGTGTGCTTTATCATAACATCATACCATCATACCATTGCATGCATCCTGCATAAGGACTAACCTGTATACATCTTGCATAAGGACTAACCCATTTCAAGGATCTCAAGGGTCTGTGATGCAGGTCATGATGAACCAACTGTCTAGCAAGGGGCAAAGGGGATTTATTTTCCTCTAGCCAAGGTTGATAACTTGAGTCAGGGGCTATGACCCACTCAATATGGTGAGCTTTGACTCTTGAAGAAGGGCTCTCAACAACAAGAAGTTCCTTCAATCAAGCTACCGTATTCAACTTCTAACAAGTTTCTCTGTTTACCCCGCGAGATCCTTGAAAACATTGCATGCATAAATCATACGCATTCCATGCATCATGTGCATAACAGGTACTCTTTTTTACAGGTCACTCATCTTCTTCGCTGTTTATTTCAGCAATCGTCATGAATCCTGAGCCTACTACTGAACAAGCCATCAAGGCCCTCCAGGCCCAGAACGCCCAGTTTCAAGAGCTGGTCATGAGCTTAGCCCAGGGACAACAGGAATTGAAGACTCTGCTTTTGAAAAAGAAGAAGAAGAGGATTGTTTTGTTCAACCCTAGACGCAGATCTGGGAATGGATCACAAAATGAGGCTGAGCTGACCACCCCATCTGCTGGGAAAGACAGCCCACAAGGGAGAGAGGTTCCTAGTCCCGTGGTCTCCAACAACGAGACAGATTACAATGATGAGCAGTACCCTCCTGCTGAGGACAGGTACAAACAGCTAGAGGACCGTCTAAGTGCTATGGAAATTCAACATGTGCCCGGGTTGGATTTCAGAGATCTAGGTTTATCTTCTGGGGTGGTGATCCCATACAAGTTCAAGGCACCCGCTTTCGCAAAGTACGACGGGGCTTCCTGTCCTAAACTGCACCTCCGTTCTTATGTAAGGAAGATCCAACCTTACACTGCTAACAAGAAGTTATGGATCCATTTCTTCCAGGATAGTCTTTCAGGGACTCAACTCGAATGGTTCTATCAGCTGGATGGAGCCAGTATTCGAAACTGGGAGGACTTGGCTACTGCATTTTATAAGAAGTATCAGTACAATTTCGACCTCGCTCCCACGCGTACCCAACTCCAAGGTATGTCACTAGAGACGGGTGAAGGTTTTAAGGAGAATGCGCAAAAGTAGAGGGACCTGGCTGGAAGGGTGCAGCCACTTTTGACTGACCGTGAGCTCGTTGACATGTTCTTGGGGACCCTGTCTGGTCCTTTCTTCAACCATCTGATTGGGAATTCTTCTGCTGGGTTTACAGATCTGATCTTAACCGGTGAGAGGATAGAAGCTGGTATCAAGCCGGGGAAGATACAGAAAAGTGCCTCCTCGAGTACTGAAAAGAAGCCCTTCAAGAAGGAAGCTAGTGTTGTTTATGGTCCAAGGAGACAGAACAAACCGAAACGCCGCCAAGCTGTCAACGCGGTGGTAATTTTAAAGCCTGCTGCTGCTCCTCAGCAGTATAACCAACCAAGGGGTGAGAGACCCAAAAGGCAGTACACTCGGCTCAGCATGACCCTGTCTCAGATATTGCCGCAACTGCTGTCAACCTATCTGGTAACTGTCAAAGAAGCTCCGAAGGTAGTGAACACCACATCTCCAAAGTACAATCCCAACGCCCGCTGTGCTTATCACTCTGACAGCCCGGGGCATAACACAGATAATTGTTGGGCTCTGAGGAATAAGGTTCAAGACCTTATTGATGCTAAAGAGGTTGAGTTCGAGGCGCCCGAGAGGCCTAATGTGGTGACAGCTCTCATGCCCAATCATGGAGTAAATGCTATTAGGGATGATGACGACGTGGAGGAATCTGAATTCAACAGCTGGATCTACCCAACGATCGACGGTGGACCAAGCAACTGGACTGCAAAAGACTTCATACCTATTACTTTTGTCACTCGGTAATTAACTCCTTTGTTTAAAATTTGTAACGAACAATAATTTGAAACTTTATGGCCCGGTGTCTTACCCGGGGTACCGTGGCGTCATTTGTGAGGGCTTTTGTGTGTCACTTTCATATATCATTAATAAAAGCATTGGACGTTTTTGCATTTCAAATCTTGCGCTCCTTGTCTTTCTTTATTATATATTGCAAAACAGCTATATTTACACACACTCACCTATACAGGTTCTAATCCACTCTGGATCTCACTGGTAACGACTCTGCTACTACCAGTTATGACTTCAAAAATCCGATCAACTTAGCCGAAGACGAAGGTGAAAATGATTGCGAAGTGCCTGGTGAGCTTGAAAGACTGCTGCTCCAGGAAGAGAGGGCCATTCAGCCACATGAAGAGCCAGTGGAAACAATAAATCTGGGTACTGAGATAGACAGAAAGGAAGTCAAGATTGGTGCCAATCTAGAGCTCAGTGTGAAACAACGGTTGATTCAGATGTTGCATGATTATGTGGAAATCTTTGCCTGGTCTTACAAAGACATGCCTGGGTTGGATACCGACATTGTGGTTCATCATCTGCCTACCAAGGAAGAATGCCCTCCGGTAAAACAGAAGGTCCGCCGTATGCGTCCAGAGATGTCCGAGAAAATCAAAGTTGAGGTTATGAAATAATTTGATGTCGGGTTTCTAGCAGTGACTTCTTACCCTCAGTGGGTTGCCAACGTGGTTCCAGTGCCGAAGAAGGATGGTAAGGTCCGAATGTGTGTTGATTACATGGATTTGAACAGGGCAAGCCCTAAGGATGATTTCCCTCTACCTCACATCGACGTTCTGGTGGACAACACTGCTCAGCATAAGGTATTCTCATTCATGGACGGTTTCTCAGGTTACAATCAAATCAAGATGGCTCCTGAAGACATGGAGAAGACCACTTTTGTTACTCAGTGGGGCAGCTTTTGCTACAAGGTCATGCCTTTTGGGTTGAAAAATGTTGGGGCAACCTACCAACGTGCCATGGTTGCTTTGTTTCATGACATGATCCACCACGAGATTGAAGTATATGTCGACGATATGATTGCAAGGTCCCAAACTGAGGAGGAACACCTTGACCATCTACAGAAGCTGTTTGACCGTCTGAAGTTGTACAAGCTGAGGTTGAACCCTAACAAGTGCACCTTCGGGGTGAGATCTAGAAAATTTCTAGGCTTCGTCGTAAGTGACAACGGTATTCAAGTGGACCCTGCCAAGGTGAAAGCCATACAAGAGATGCCAATTCCCACGACAGAGAAAGAAGTCAGAGGCTTTCTAGGACGGTTGAACTACATTGCCCGATTCATCTCGCATCTAACTGCTACCTGTGAACCAATCTTCAAGCTACTGAAGAAAGATCAAGTAGTACGTTGGAACGATGAATGTCAGGCCGCTTTCGAAAGAATCAAAGAGTATCTCCAAGAACCACCCATTCTTATGCCACCGGTTGAAGGGAGACCTCTAATCTTATACTTGACAGTACTTGACAGCTCGATGGGGTGTGTGCTGCAGCAGCATAACGAGTCTGGCCGAAAAGAGCACGCTATTTATTACCTTAGCAAAAAGTTTACCGACTGTGAGACCCGATACTCACTGCTCGAGAAAACTTGCTGCGCTTTGGTATGGGCTGCTTGCCGGCTGAGACAGTATATGTTGACTCACACTACTCTGTTGATTTCAAAAATGGATCCAATCAAGTATATCTTCGAAAAGCCCGCCTTGTCCGGAAGAATAGCAAGATGGCAGATGATCTTGACGGAATATGACATCCAGTACACGACTCAAAAAGTAATCAAGGGAAGTGTATTGGCAGACCATTTGGCACACCAGGCAGTGGATGATTACCAGTCGATGAACTTCGAATTTCCAGACGAGAATATCATGGTAGTGACTGATTGTGAAGTACCTGGACCGGATGAAGGGCCTGAGGAAGGATCCCGATGGTCTATGCACTTTGACGGAGCCTCAAATGCTTTGGGTAATGGTATCTGTGCTGTGATCATGTCCTCTCAAGGCACTCATACTCCACTCACTGCCCGGCTATGTTTCAACTGCACCAACAACATGGCGGAGTATGAAGCTTGCATCATGGGTCTTCAAGCTGCAATTGACTTAAGGATCAAGTTTCTGAGTGTCTTCGGAGATTCCGCTC
This sequence comes from Vicia faba, assembly GCA_948472305.1. Classification (NCBI taxonomy): domain Eukaryota; kingdom Viridiplantae; phylum Streptophyta; class Magnoliopsida; order Fabales; family Fabaceae; genus Vicia; species Vicia faba. The sequence continues at coordinate 219,870,586 of OX451736.1, forward strand.
TCATGATCAATCAAATCAAAGGCGAGTGGGATACGAAACACCCAAATCTTATTCCCTACAAAGAGTATGTGTTGACGTTGATTCCCCACTTCGAGGAGATAACTTTTGAACACTTCCCAAGAGAGGAGAATCAGTTGGAGGACGCACTGGCTACGATGTCTTCTATGTTCAAAGTCAAATGGGACAACGAGGCTCCCCGAATCATTATCTGGAAGTTGGACGAACCTGCACATTGCTGTGATCTTGAGGCTGAAGAGGTAACTGAAAAACCTTGGTATCATGAAGTGAAGAGGTACTTGGAAACTCAAGAATACCCCGAGGGTGCATCTGTCAATGACAAGAAGTTTCTAAGAAGGTTCACGGCAAAGTTCTTCCTCAGCAATGGCATTCTCTACAAGCGAAACCATGATTCAACCTTACTGCGTTGTGTGGATAAGACTAAAGCAGAAAGGATCATGGCAGAGCTGCGTGAGGGTACCTTCGGAACACATTCCAATGGACATACCATGGCAAAGAAAATCCTCCGGGCAGGATATTTCTGGTCCACAATGGAAGCTGACTGTTACCAACATTCTCGGACGTGTCACAAATGCCAGATTTATGCTGATAAGGTGCACATTCCTCCAGTTCCTCTGAACGTCTTGACAGCACCTTGGCCTTTTGCAATGTGGGGCATTGACATGATCGGCGAGATCATACCTACGGCATCCAACGGGCATCGCTTCATCCTGGTAGCGATTGATTACTTTACGAAGTGGGTTGAAGCAGCTTCCTATGCTACCGTAACCAAGAACGCCGTGGCACGGTTCATTCGGCATAACCTGATCTGTCGATACAGCGTCCCGGAAAGGATCATTATGGACAATGGTACCAATCTCAACAACAAGATGATCACTGAGCTCTGTGAGCAATTCAAGATACAACACCACAACTCTTCTCCCTACCGGCTGAAGATGAATGAGGCTGTCGAAGCGGCAAATAAGAATATTAAGAAGATTGTGCAGAAGATGACAGTGACCTACAAAGATTGGCACGAGATGTTACCATTCGCTCTTCATGGGTACCGTACCTCAGCACGGACGTCAACAGGGGCAACACCCTTTTCCTTGGTCTACAACATGGAGGCAGTCTTGCCTATTGAAGTCCAGATACACTCTCTCCAGATAATGAAGGATGCAGGTTTGAGCGAAGATGACTGGATCCAGACAAGAGATGCCAGTTCCTAAGACAGAGAAAGAGGTCAGAGGCTTTTTAGGACGCCTGAATTATATTGCTCGATTCATCTCACACCTAACTGCTACCTGTGAGCCAATCTTCAAGCTGCTGAGGAAAGATCAGGTAGTACGTTGGAATGATGAATGTCAGGCCGCTTTTGACAGAATCAAGGAGTATCTCCAAGAACCACCCATCCTTATGCCACCGGTTGAAGGGAGACCTCTGATATTATACCTGACAGTACTTGACAATTCAATGGGGTGTGTGTTGGGGCAACATGACGAGTCTGGCCGAAAAGAGCATGCCATTTATTACCTTAGCAAAAAGTTTACCGACTGTGAGACCCGATACTCACTGCTTGAGAAAACTTGCTGCGCTTTGGTATGGGCTGCTCGCCGGCTGAGACAGTATATGCTGACTCACACTACCTTGTTGATCTCAAAGATGGATCCTATAAAGTACATATTTGAAAAGCCTGCTCTGTCTGGGAGAATTGCAAGATGGCAAATGATCTTGACGGAATACGACATTCAGTACACGACCCAGAAAGCCATCAAAGGAAGTATATTGGCAGACCACTTGGCACATCAGGAAGTAGATGATTATCAGTCAATAAACTTCGAGTTTCCAGACGAAAGCATCATAATTGTGACTGATTGTGAAGTACCTGGACCGGATGAAGAACCTGAGGAAGGATCCCGATGGTCTATGCACTTTGACGGAGCCTCCAATGCTTTGGGTAACGGTATTGGCGCTGTAATCATATCTCCTCAAGACACTCATACTCCACTCACTGCCCGGCTATGTTTCAACTATACCAACAACATGGCAGAGTATGAGGCATGCATCATGGGTCTTCAAGCTGCGATCGACTTAAGGATCAAGTTTCAGAGTGTCTTCGGAGATTCCGCTCTCGTGATCAATCAGATCAAAGGGGAGTGGGATACGAAACATCCGAATCTTATTCCTTACAGAGAATGTGTGTTGACATTGATTCCCCACTTCACGAAGATAACCTTTGAACACTTTCCAAGAGAAGAGAATCAGTTGGCGGACGCGTTAGCTACAATGTCTTCTATGTTCAAGGTCAAATGGGACAATGAGGCTCCCCGGATCATCATCTGGAAACTGGACGAACCGGCATACTGTTGTGATCTCGAGACTAAGTTGGTGACTGAGAAGCCTTGGTATCATGAAGTGAAGAGATATCTGGAAGCTCCGGAATACCCCGAAGGTGCATCTGTCAATGATAAGAAGTTTCTGAGGAGGTTTGCAGCGAAGTTCTTCCTTAGCAACGACATCTTGTATAAGCGAAACCATGATTCGACCTTACTGCGTTGTATGGATAAGACTGAAGCAGAAAGGATCATGGAAGAACTACATGAAGGGACCTTTGGTACACATTCCAGTGGACACACTATGGCGAAGAAAATCCTTCGGGCAGGGTATTTCTGGTCCACAATGGAAGCAGACTGTTACCAACATTCCCGGACATGCCATAAATGCCAGATTTATGCAGACAAAGTGCATGTTCCTCTAGTTCCTCTGAATGTGCTGACTGCGCCTTGGCCGTTTGCAATGTGGGGCATAGACATGATCGGTGAGATTAAACCTACGGCATCTAACGGGCATCGCTTCATCCTGGTAGCAATTGATTATTTCACGAAGTGGGTTGAAGCAGCTTCCTATGCTACGGTAACCAAGACTGTTGTGGCACGGTTCATTCGGCATAACCTGATCTGTCGATACGGCGTCCCAGAAAGAATTATTACAGACAACGGTACCAATCTCAATAACAAGATGATCACTGAGCTCTGCGAGCAGTTCAAGATACAGCACCACAATTCTTCTCCTTACAGACCGAAGATGAATGGGGCTGTAGAAGCAGCAAATAAAAATATCAAGAAAATCGTGCAGAAGATGACAGTGACTTATAAGGATTGGCACGAGATGTTACTGTTCGCTCTACATGGGTACCGTACCTCAGCCAGGACGTCAACCGGGGCAACTCATTTCTCCTTGGTCTACGGTATGGAGGCAGTCTTACCGATCGAAGTGCAAATACCCTCTCTCCGGATAATGAAGGATGCAAATCTGAACGAAGATGATTGGATCCAGACACGACTTGATCAACTAAACCTTATTGATGAAAAGATACTTGCTGCTATCTGTCATGGTCAGACGTATCAGAAACGGATGATCAGGGCATTTAACAAAAAGGTCAGACCACAGGAATATCAAGTTGGGGATCTGGTAATCAAGCGAATCATCCTTCCTCAGAGTGATCCAAGGGGCAAATGGACCCCTACATACGAAGGGCCATTTGTGTTTAAACATGTGTTCTCAGGAGGAGCCATGATTCTAACCAACATGGATGGTGACGACCTTCCTCACCCCGCCAATGCAGACATAGTAAAAAGATACTACGCATGAAAAAAGACCCGCTAGGCTGACATGCCTAGGCAAAAATTAGGGCTTCCCGGCGAACCAAAAGGGTTCGGGCAAAATGAAGGGATGAAATGAAAAAATCTGTACACTCGGCAAGTCGAAAACCTGAAAAGGCGGCTTGGGCAAAAATGGGTATCCCGGTGGACTGAAAACCCGAAAGGGCGGTCCAGGCAAAAGTTAGGGATAAAAGCGTAATACTATGTCTCATTGATCACTTTGCATCCAGAATCCGGTATCTACATCAAGTTCAGACGGCATCGATCAGTCAGCTTCACCTTCAACTAAGGTCATCAAGTGATGAGACGCTCGGAGTTATAAAGGCAATAGCAGAGTTGAAACCCAGTGGTATCATTCATTTCACACAGCTGTTTTATTTTCTCTTGTACAAATTTGTATAAACTCTTTTGTTCGGCGGCGTTCTCTTACTAGGACGTCAGCCTCTTGTACATAAAACGCCTATTTTACAGGCAAATTCAAAATCAATACAAATACACTTTTCAGTTAAAATGGCCAATTGTTTTTCCTTTTCTGTTTTGTTTTGCGAAGAACGTCCAAGGTTCAATTTGTGATATATGCATTGACAATAATTTGCTAACTCATAAATATTTGCATACGAAACAAAGGGTCAATTACAGGTAACATTAGAAACAGGGGCAATAAAGAGTTGTCTAAGCAATCTAATTGCTCCATCCTCCAAGGTACCAAGGTAGGTTCAACTAAAGAACATAACCAGATATCTTAATTCCCCAGAGAGTGAGCCAGCAAGCAGTACACTCTCCTCAAGCTATATTATCAAACCTTAAGGAAGTTAGGTATCCTCCCGCAGATCTCAACATTCCCCAGCAGTATACATGCATTCCTAACAAGCATCCCCGGCAGTCTCGACCTAAAGATTGTTCCCCGGCGGTCTATCAAACATTCAATGGAGTCACTTCCCCGGTACAATTCAAAACTTCCCCAAGAGAGTCCAATCTAGTTCCCCAGGAAAGTTGGAATCCATCTCCCCAAGCAGTAAGCTTATCCCCAGTAGATTCTGGAAGCTTATCCTCGCAGAGCACGAACGCGTCGCCCGGCTTTATTCAAAGAGTTATTTCCTTACTAGGATATAACTGGGTTATCCTTAGCCAAAAGCCGCGGAAAGGTCGTCGTCAACACAGTTCTTTCTTATCCCCAGCGAAGTCTATTAGCACTTCCAACACAACAAGGGTATCTCCAGCAAGTTATTATCAACATTCCAGCAAAACATCTCTCTCCCCACAGAGTATTGCTTCCCAGCAAGATTGTTAGAGTACTTTTCTCCCCGCAGAGTTATCCATTCGCCAAGTTTATCCCCAACGGAGTTATCTTCTCCTACCGGTATTCTTGCAACTATCATCCCCAGCGGAGGCAAAAGTCTATTCTTTCAACATCAGCCCAGGAGCGACTTCCCGGCACCCGTCAAGGATTTATTTTCCTAAGACGAAAACATAACATTCATAAACATCACATTTCCATACATTATAGCATGTATATCCGCATCATATCTTACAAATCTCATTTATGTTGAGAACATCATTGCTTGATCTATATCATGCATTGCATATGATTAACCTTTACCTTTCAGGAAAAGAGCCAGTTAAAGTTCTCAGCTATATTCAAGACCTTGACCGGTTCAGTTAAATCGACTCCAAAGATTTCTCTGTTTCTTATCCAGTCAAAGGCCTTCTCTGGTTCAGTCAGATCAACCCTAAGATCTCCCTGTTTCTTATCCAGTTGAAGACATTTCAAGACCTAGACCGGTTCAGTTAATCGACCCTAAGATTTTCTGTTTCTTATCCAGTCCAAGGCCTTCTCTAGTCCAGCTAAATCGACCCCAAACAGATTTTCCTGATAAAGACTCAGTAGAAGTTATCCAAGATTCTCTCAATGATTGCTATTGAGGTTGTAGTCGCCTATGGTTCTCTCCCCGATATTGCGGAGGTAGTAATCATCCCAAGATTCTCTCAACGATTGCTGTTGAGGTTGAAGTTATCCAAGATTCTCTCAATGATTGCTATTGAGGTTGTAGTCGCCTATGGTTCTCTCCCCGATACTGCGGAGGTAGTAATCATCCCAAGATTCTCTCAACGATTGCTGTTGAGGTTGAAGTTATCCAAGATTCTCTCAATGATTGCTATTGAGGTTGTAGTCGCCTATGGTTCTCTCCCCGATACTGCGGAGGTAGTAATCATCCCAAGATTCTCTCAACGATTGCTGTTGAGGTTGAAGTTATCCAAGATTCTCTCAATGATTGCTATTGAGGTTGTAGTCGCCTATGGTTCTCTCCCCGATACTGCGGAGGTAGTAATCATCCCCACATTCGCTCAACGATTGTTGTTGAAGTTGAAGTCGTCCAAGATTCTCTCAATGATTGCTGTTGAGGTTGTAGTCGCCTGTGGTTCTCTCCCCGATACTGCGGAGGTATCATCCCCAGATTCGCTCAACGATTGCTGTTGAAGTTGAAGTCATCCAAGAGTCTCTCAATGATTGCTGTTGAGGTTGTAGCCGCCTGTGGTTCTCTCCCCGATACTGCGGAGGTAGTAATCATCCCCAGATTCGCTCAACGATTGCTGTTGAAGTTGAAGTCGTCCAAGATTCTCTCAATGATTGTTGTTGAGGTTGTAGTCGCCTGTGGTTCTCTCCCCGATACTGCGGAGGTAGTAATCATCCCCAGATTCTCTCAACGATTGCTGTTGAGGTTGAAGTTATCCAAGATTCTCTCAATGTTTGCTATTGAGGTTGTAGTCGCCTATGGTTCTCTCCCCGATACTACGGAGGTAGTAATCATCCCCACATTCGCTCAACGATTGCTGTTGAAGTTGAAGTCGTCCAAGATTCTCTCAATGATTGCTGTTGAGGTTGTAGTCGCCTGTGGTTCTCTCCCCGATACTGCGGAGGTAGTAATCATCCCCAGATTCGCTCAACGATTGCTGTTGAAGTTGAAGTCGTCCAAGATTCTCTCAATGATTGCTGTTGAGGTTGTAGTCGCCTGTGGTTCTCTCCCCGATACTGCGGAGGTAGTAATCATCCCCAGATTCGCTCAACGATTGCTGTTGAAGTTGAAGTCGTCCAAGATTCTCTCAATGATTGCTGTTGAGGTTGTAGTCGCCTGTGGTTCTCTCCCCGATACTGCGGAGGTAGTAATCATCCCTAGATTCTCTCAACGATTGCTGTTGAGGTTGAAGTTATCCAAGATTCTCTCAATGTTTGCTATTGAGGTTGTAGTCGCCTATGGTTCTCTCCCCGATACTGTGGAGGTAGTAATCATCCCAAGATTTTCTCAACGATTGTTGTTGAGGTTAAAGTCATCCAAGGTTCTCTCACCGTTCCTGTTGAGGTAGTAACCATCCCTGGTTCATTCATCACCATTTGAAGCTCCAGATCCAGCTCCTGTAACCAGTCAGGACACATCTATACAAAGAATCTGAAGACCAACCCATGTAACAGGTCAGGTAATCTTTTTTCTTTTGCAGGTACGCAAGTTCTCGCTAAGGAATCTCTTATGCGATTGACATCCAGATGGCATCTATAAGCCCATCCACCATCCATAATCTCTTAGAATGGCATATATAAGCCCATCATCCTATCCATGATCTCCAAATGGCATCTATAAGCCCATTCCCCACATCACACTACTATGTGAGCGCAAATTTCTGGGCACTCTAGTGTTCAATCATCTTCTACCTTCGGATTACGAAAGACACGTCAGCCAATCTGCATCCTCAGGTTTAAGAAGATTGAACAGGGGCAACTGTTGTACCCCAAAATTTGCCCTCCCATATTCTTCAAAATTTGCAAAGAGCAAGCTTCAAAATTCCCCAAGGGTTGCACAGTTCAAGGGCCTCCTAAACAGTCAAAATTAGGGTTTTGGTTCTGACAAAGAAAATGAAGTTTCCAAGGGTCCAATCAAGTCCCACATGCTTATAAACATGGTCAAGCATCCTCATACCAAGTTTCAAGACTTACAGCACAAAATTGCACAGTCAAAACCCTAATTGCCCTACAGTCAACTGTAGGGGCAAAATGGTCATTTGACAGTCAAAAGTCCAAATTTTTGGTCAACATCTCATTTTGAAGCCACAAACATCATTTGATCAATGCTTGATCATGATTCTCAAATCTTGGCTCAAAAATCATCAAGATGCAAAAGTTTCCATATTTGGACAGTTGAAAAAGTCAACTGTAACTTGACCAAGGCATAACTTCCACATGGATTATCAGAAAAATTCCATCCAAAGCTCATTTTGAAGAGAAAGACATTTCCTACAACTCCTATTCACACTTCAAGTCCAATAAATGCTCTCACAAAAAGCTATCAATTTCAACATTATAGGTCATTTTCAAAAGTCAACAAAAAGGGACTTTAAGTCAAAGGCCATAACTTAAGATTGGTAAATCAAAATGACATGGGACCAAAGGCATTGGTTAGAGTATTCAAAGACCTTTCCAAAATGTCCAAGAACATGAGCAAATATTAAAAATTGAGCAAGTTATGCCTTGTGGAAGTTGGGAAATTTTTGGATATTTTGAAAAGTCAACATTGATTCAAATGACCTAAAAATGCTAATGGGCCTCTTTTTCTTCCACAATTCATCATCCAAGGCATGTGCACGACCATTTGGTCCAAAGGGAAGTTTTTTATCATTTTTATTTATTTATTTGGATTTTTAATTATTAATAATTCATTTAATTAAAATAAATAGGTGAAAAATACTAAACCTAATGTTTTAAATCTTTTTGTGCATAAAATATCTCCAAGATTTCGTGCAAATCAGGTTAGGAAAGAATCAAAGGTAATTGGATATGATTGAGACCAAATATGCTTGAAAAAGATTGAAAACATTATGCATGAAAATCAAATCTTCCATACATCAATTCCTTGATTCCTTGGACAAGAAAACCTACCCTAATCATTCACATATAAGTACTCATGCAAACCCTAATGCATAGGATCTCTCAGCTGCGCCATTCACAAAGAACCAAACTTGAGTTTTTTTGCAAAAGTTGAAAACTGAAAACTAGGTTTTAGGGCTTTTCAAGATCAAACAACTATCCCATTGGCTTGCTGAGACTTCAAGGAAGGGATTTGGATCAAAACCATAAGCTCTAACACCAAGAAACGTGAGAATAATCGTCCCCTGTACAGAAAATTTTTCATATGCTTGCATCATGATTCATGCGTTTTTAATACTTTTTAATGTTTGATTTATGTTTCTTGATTGATTCTGAAGCTAACCCAGTTGTTTGATTGCATTTTTATCACCCATACGCGATTTCACCATTGAAGGATATTAGGGTTCTTCAGCTTTCGAATTAGGGGTTTTTGAATATGGTAAAATTAGAACATCATAATGCCATGAATGGATTCAGCGTGCTTGGACGAAAACAATAGAACCCTCGCGCCTAATTTATGTGGCCGGACGGCCTAATCGCTATTATCAGAAAACGCGTATTTTGGGGGGGGGGGGGGTTCAAAACCCCTGCTAACCATCTTTTGTTTCAGGAAAAAAGAACAAAACGGAGAAGATGATGAAGTGGCAAGCTATGGTTGGTTTATTTGAAATTTCGCGCTGAAATTCAACTAACCATTGTTTTTACCTTATATTGTTTATTTCTTATTATATATACAAAGCGCACTAAGAGCTCCAGTGGTAGGCGTGTACATTGGTAAACCACAGGACCTGGGTTCGATCCCAGGTCCCCCACTCTCTTTCAATATTTTTTCTCTTAATCTAATCCTATGCAGATTCAATACTAGGGTTCACCATGTTCCCCATATCTGGACTATCCACGTGCCTATTGAGATGAATCAAAGGGCCATAATTGGAGAGTACCATGGATTGCAGTCAACACCTCCACACGCTGGCAAGGAAAGTCAAAAAGGGCCTTAGAACCTTGGGCCAACAATGTTAACAAAGCCTCCCAATTTGGGGACAGACCCCCCATGGTTTGAATTTTCATTCTTTTCTTTATTTTATTTTATTTCAATTATTGTTTTTAATTAATTCCTTTTATTTAATATTTTCATGAAAAACATAAAAACAATATAAAATCAGAAAAAGACAAAAAATAAGTATTTTTATTTAATATTATTTTTTGTAAATAAATAACATTAATTGATTTTAGTTTTAATTTAGGTTTAAATCTTAATATTTTTCTAATAAAGTTAAAATTTGTAGAATTAGGGTTTGTATTAATTTTTTATCCCTTTTCTTTTCTTTTCTCTAAATAATTAAATATTTCCTATTACTTTTATAAATCAAAATTGCATGTAAATAATTAGGTTAATTTAGGTTTAACTTTAATACTTTCTTAATAAACTAAAAAACAATTAGAACTAGGGTTAACATTTTAATTTCAATTAACTTTTCTCATTAAAACCATAAATGCAAAAAATCTCAAAAAATAATAATTTCTTTTTTCTTTTTAATTTCATTAATTTAATAATTTAATTTAATTTCATTAAAAAGGGTCCAACGCCCTCGTTTCCAATTTTAATTCAATTCGCGTATGTATTTCTTTGTCTTTTAATTTTTTATGTACCTCTCCCAAAGCCGTGTAAATTTAATTTCTCGCACTTTATTTCTTTATTTATTTTTTCTGTCAAATCGGGTCCTGGATTTTAATTTGGCGATGTGGACCCGCGCCTTTGTAATAGTTTAGAATTTTATCTTTCTCGCAATTTTTAACTGTTAAATAAATGCATGCAAGAATGAATGATAAATTAAAAACAAACGCATAGATCACTTTGACATGACAAGACAAAAATAACTGAACATGACACACAAATCACACACCACCTCTAGGGTACGCCTCACTGTTGCCTTGCCTCGAAAGGTGATCGTCGAGTAGAGGATGTCTTAGTAAGTCCTCATGATCCGGGAACCTGGCATGAGGGTAGCTTCTAAGGTGTCTTCCTATTGCTCCGGTGATCACCACGTCCCGAACCTCGAATTGACCCGAACACCTCCAATGATGGTGCTACCTACCTCTCAATGGTGGGATGGCACTACTTTAAAGGACATTTACACAGACGAATTACTTAGGGTAGGTAGACGACTCTAGATACTTGCTCTAAATTTCAAAACAAATCAAAAATACTTTTCACACCAACACATTTTCAAAAAGCTTTCGAAAGCATTTTTTCAAACACTCTTGAGGACCGATACAAGAGTCGAACTGGAATTTTCAAAGAAACTTTTTAAAACCCACATTGAAAAGCAAACAAACCATTTTTGAAAACACAATGAGCAAGTATCTAAGAGCCCATGGATAACCATGGATAGAAAGGGTGCTAACACCTTCCCTTTCTATAACCTACCTCCCGAACCGAGAGCAATCTCTATAAGGAATTTTTCTGTGCTTTTGTCCTTTCCATTTGGAGAAAATAAAAGACGGTGGCGACTCTTGCTTCCGCGACATTTCGCGAACCAGCGTTAAACAGTCAGTTCCAGATCCACCGATCACAGAACTGGCGACTCTGCTGGGGACTCTTTATAAAGTGAGGTGTACCTTAGGGATAGTTCATAACTGTGTTTTCAATTGTATTGATTTGCTTGCTTTAAATTGTGGGTTGCATGGGAGTTACATAGATCCTAACCCGGATCTGGGGATACCCTGTTTAGGTAGCATAAGCTGTGAGGGACCTGTCCGGCGTAGACCGACATGGGTGAAGCAGTGGCTACGTTGGTGTGGCACCTTGGTCTGTACCGATATCCCTTGTGTTGCAACGAGGAGAATATGGGTCTTCTGAGGAGTCATTAAGCACCAACAACCTTAGAACCTTAAATGACACAACTTGGCCATTAGAACAGTAGCAGTATGCTACGCCCATTGAGGCTAAACTCTCGCGATGGTTCTGGCTGCAAGAAAAGATTGCGATGCTGGAGTTATGACCGATTGAGGGTAGTCAATGATATTGGGATACTCTAAGAACCCGGTTACTTTTATAGGATAGGTATGAACCAACAAACTGAAAGAGGGTAATACCTAGACCTCATGCTGGCCTAAACTTTAAGGGTCTGTCTTGTGTGACTTGTGTGCCTTACCATGTTTGCCTTTGTATCTATTTGTGGTGTGCTTTATCATAACATTATAACATCATGAGCATTGCATGCATCCTGCATAAGGACTGACCATTTCAAAGACAAGAGGGTTTCACCTTTGCTCTGTTTTGTAGGACATCATGATGCCTGTGCGAAGGAATACTATCCGGTTCAACTTTGTTCACTCACCTGAGTTGCTTGAAGAGTTGGTTAGCAGAATTCCAAATACCACTTCCTTCATTCAGAGGCATGGTTCTCTTCTCAGTTTAGTCACTGCAAAGCGGGATCAACAGTTGATGAGTGTTCTGACCCAGTTCTATGACCCTCTGTACCAGTGCTTCACCTTTCAAGACTTCCAGCTGGTCCTACCCTGGAAGAGTTCTCTGATTTGCTTGGTATCCCTATCTTGGATCAGACTCCCTTTACTGGTTGGGAAAAGACCCTCAGGCTTGAGGATGTTGCTGCAACTCTTCCCTTGACACATCAAGAGGTAACAGACAACTGGGTGACTAGAAGCGGAGTTAAGGGTTTCTTGGCCAAGTTTCTGATTGGTAAAGCTAACAGTTTATGGAATGACCTGGACTTTAGGGCATATGAAGACATCTTGGCTCTCTTAATCTATGGGTTAGTTTTGTTTCCCAATCCTGACAACTTCATCAATGTCACTGCCATAAGGATCTTTATGTCTCGGAATCCTGTGCCCACTCTCCTGGGCGACATCTTGCAACAACTTCATGCTCGTACTACCCGAAGACGAGGAACCCTATGGTGTTGTATCCCTTTGATGGTGAGGTGGTTTATTTCGCACCTCCCTAAGTTCGTACTGAAGAACCAAGAAGGAAGAGGTTGGGCTCATAGGTTAATGTCTCTCACCGACAAAGACATCATTTGGACTTGCAGAGGTTTGGATGAGATAGCTGTTATTGATCGATGCGGGGAATACCCTAATGTTCCTCTGATTGGTACCCAAGGAGGAATCTCTTACAATCCATGTCTAGCACTCCGTCAGTTTGGAAGAGCCAGAAGAGCAGGGCCTCATGAAATGTTGGTGCCTCGCATCAGTTTTGAGTTTCAGGTGGATAGTGACGAGCTGCGTCGTAGGTTCATCAAGGCTTGGGACAAAGTTCATAAAGATAACCCACAAGAGTTGGGGCCAAAGACTTCTTTACCTATGGAAGCCTACTACAAATGGGTTCGCATCCGTGCTCAGAAGTTAGGTATGCCGTATGAAGCTGTCAGACCCGTCATTCTTGAGTGTCCTGACAAAGATGGTGTTCCTCCAACTGTCCTTCCTCCTCAGATACCTACTGATTATGAGACATTAAAGAGGTCTTGGTCGCAACTGCGAGAAGAACGGGATTCTTACCGGGAAAAGTTCAACGAGCAGGAATTGAAAATCCAAAAGCTGATGAAGCAGTTGGAGAATGAGCGAGCTCTGAATGACTACATCCGTACTGAGAAGAGGATACCATGGGATCAATAAGGAGCTCTGGATGTTCTTTTACGGTTTTATTTCCCTTTTCAGTATTTCCCTTTCATGTAAACGCCTAAAGGCAACCTGTTGAATAATTTCAGTTTCAAAGTTGAATCTAATGAAGTGTGTTCCTTTTTGTTTACAAAGTTGATTCCCGATTGTCTTTGAAAACATAAATCATACGCATTCCATTCATCATGTGCATAGCAGGTTTTCTTCTTTTCAGGTTGCTTACCGTTCTTCGCTGTTTATTTCAGCATCATGAATCCTGACTCGTCATCAACTGAGATGTCCATCAAAGCTCTTCAGGTGCAGAATGCGCAATTTCAGGAATTAATCATGGGTTTGGCTCAGGGCCAAGAAGAGCTGAAGGCTCTGCTCCTGAAGAAGGAGAAGAAGAAGAAGAGAAGAACTGTTATGTTCAACTCGGGCCGAAGGTTTGGCAACACTCTGCAGAATGAAGAGGCTGGTTCTTCCATAGGCAAGGGTACTCCTCAAGAGGGAAAAGGTCCTAGTCCGGTAGTCTCCGACAACGAGACTGATTTTGATGAGGAACAGTATCCTCCTGCAGAAGACAGATATAAGCAATTGGAGGACAGGTTGAATGCTATGGAAATCCAACAAGTGCCGGGGCTGGATTTCGGAGATTTGGGTTTGTCTACTGGCGTGATTATTCCTCGTAAGTTCAAAGCACCGTCTTTCACTAAGTACGACGGGGCGTCTTGTCCCAAGCTACATCTCAGGTCGTATGTACGGAAGATTCAACCGTACTCAGTGGACAAGAATTTGTGGATCCACTTCTTCCAAGAGAGTCTTTCAGGGACTCATCTCGAATGGTTCTATCAGCTGGATGGGACCAAGGTTCGTAACTGGGAGGAGTTGTCTACTGCTTTCTATAAGCAGTATCAATATAATGCCGACCTTGTCCCTACGCGTACCCAACTCCAGGGTATGTCGTTAGGTTCAAGCGAAGGTTTTAAAGAGTACGCTCAGAAGTGGAGGGATCTGGCTGGCAGGGTGCAGCCTCCATGGACCGATCGGGAGTTGGTAGACATGTTCTTGGGGACCCTATCTGGGCCGTTTTTCCACCATCTTATCGGGAACTCATCTGCAGGGTTTACTGATCTTATTCTGACTGGTGAAAGAATTGAGGTTGGGTTAAAGTCTGGTAAGATTCCGAAGGGTGCATCTACAAGTTCAGAGAAGAAACCCTTCAAAAAGGAGGCTAGTGCTGTATATGGCTCCCGGAGACAAGAGAAATCTGAGCGCCGCCAATCTGTCAGTGCGGTAATGATTGCTAAGCCTGCCGCCGCTCCTCAGCCAACCAATCCTCAAAGGGCTGAAAGACCTAGAAGAGAATTCACCCGTTTGAGCATGACCCTATCCCAGATCTTGCCACAGTTACTGTCCACCAATTTAGTGACTGTCAGAGAGGCGCCAAAAGTTGTGAACACTGCCTCCCCGAAATACAACCCAAATGCTCGTTGTGCTTATCACTCCGATAGCCCGGGGCATTCCACTGATGACTGTTGGGCATTAAGGAATAAGGTGTAAGACCTTATTGACGCGAAAGAGATACAGTTTGAAGCGCCTGAGAGGCCGAATGTGGTTACTGCTCCTATGCCCCAGCATGGAGTAAATGCTGTTGATGAAGAGGTATACGCTGTTTATGTGGATGATGTAGCTACTCCTTTGAAGACTGTCAAGAGGAACCTACTGCTGGCCGGTTTATTTCCGGGTTGCAGTGAGGGTTGCCTGTTCTGTGCTGTTTCCCTATCTGGTTTTCCCTTGCTGAAGTTAGGCATCCATAGCCTGATGGACAGTAAGGAGATTCTGTTCAAGAAGTCTGCTGTTCAGTTGGTTCCGGTAGAAGAAGTTTCTGTGGTTACCATCTTCAATAATCCAATCAAGGCTCTCCCGAAGAAGCCTATCCAAATCATGACTGTCGCACCTGTTGTTATTACTGTTCCGGGGCCTCTCTCCTACGTATCTGATAAAGTTGTCCCCTGGCACTATGGGGCAGATGTGTATGTGAATGGAATCAAACAAGAGTTCAACACTGGCGCCAGTATCTGCGTACCACTGGTCCAGCCAAGGTTACCCGCAGTGGCAGGCTCTTCTCGCCTGACATTGCACCGCCCGCTACTCGAAGACCCCTCCTTATAACACCTACAAGTGTACCTGTTTCTATTGCTGATCAAGTTGTTTCCCCTGCTGCCGAGTCATCTAATGCTCGGGGCAAAGGGATTGAAGTTGAGCCTGCCCGGATGGAGGCACCAATACCTATAAATGCTGAAGCCTCCCAACAAGAAATGGAGGAAATCCTAAAGATAATCAAGAAAAGCGACTTCAATGTTGTGGAACAACTGGGGAATACGCCCTCCAAGATCTCAATGCTCTCCTTACTACTGTGTTCAGAGGCCCATGCTAAGGCCTTGATCTCATTTCTCAAGACGGCCCACGTGCCACAGGAGACATCTGTCGTCCAGTTCACTGATTGCGTAGAAAATCTGACAGCGGACAATGGCTTGGGTTTCTCAGATGCTGACCTGACTGCAAAGGGAAGAGACCACAATGATGCCCTACATATCTCTATTGAATGCAGGGGCACTACTCTGGCACATGTGTTGGTGGACACCGGTTCTTCCTTGAATGTGTTACCCAAGAAAGCTTTAGACCGTTTGGATTGTGAGGGCCTGGAGCTGAAGCCTAGCAATATTATCGTCAGAGCCTTCGACGGTTCAAAGAGGATGGTCCATGGAGAGGTTGACATTCCTATTCGTGTGGGCTCTCAGGTGTTTGACTCTACCTTTTATGTGATGGATATCCGTTCGTCGTATTCTTGTCTGCTGGGTCGACCTTGGATCCACAAAGCTGGGGCAGTGACCTCTACCTTGCACCAGAAGCTGAAGTACCCCGTCAGAGGGAAGATCGTCACTGTGCAAGGAGAGGAAGAGTATATGGTGAGCCATTTGAATTCCTTCAGGTACATTGAGATGGACGGGGAATTTATTGAAACCCCCTTTTAGCATTTCGAAGAGGTACTTCCAATTTCAGCAGCAGCAGAAACAGCGGTCGAAGAGGATGTTCCTTTGAAGATGGCTTCCCTAAAGGATGCCTGGGCTGTGGTTCAGAAAGGTGAATGTACTAACTGGGGCAGGCTTCCCGACTTTACACAGAAAACTGACAAATTTGGACTGGGTTTTACTGCAGAGGTACAGAAGGCTATGCGGAAGGAAAAGACTAGAAGACCTCTTGTGCTCATAACCAATCCAGGAGTGAATGCTGTTGGGGAGGATAATGAAGTGGATGAAGCTGAGTTCAATAGCTGGATCTACCCGACAACTGATGGCGGATTGACCAATTGGATTGCCAAAGACCATACTCCTGTTACTTTTGTTACGCAGTAATAAACTTCTTTGTTTTGTTATTTGTAATAGACAATAAATTGAACTCTATGGCCCGGTGTCTTACCCGAGGCACCTTGGTTTCATTTGTGAGGGCATATAAATTGTCATTTCATATATCATGAATGAAAATCTTGGACGTTTTCTCGCATTTCAAATCTTATGCTCCTTTTCTGTCTTTCTTTCCTTTATATATATTTCAAAAAACAGCTGTATTTACACACACTCACTCAGACAGGTTTCAATCCACTCTGGATCTCACTGGTAACGACTCTGCTACTGCCAATTATGACTTCGAAAATCCGATCAACTTAGCCGAAGACGAAGGTGAAGATGACTGCGAAGTGCCTGGCGAGCTTGCAAGACTATTACTCCAGGAAGAGAGGGCAATTCAACCACATGAAGAGCCAGTGGAAACAATAAATCTGGGTACTGAAGCAGACAGGAAAGAGGTAAAGATTGGTGCCAACCTAGAGCTCAGCGTGAAGCAACGGTTGACTAAGATGCTACATGATTATATGGAGATATTCGCCTGGTCCTATGAAGACATGCCCGGGTTGGATACCGATATTGTGGTCCATCATTTGCCTACTAAGGAAGACTGCCCTCCGGTTAAACAAAAGGTCTGTCGTATGCGTCCAGAGATGTCTGAGAAGATCAAAGCCGAGGTTATGAAACAGTTCGATGCCGGGTTCCTTGCAGTGACTTCTTATCCTCAGTGGGTTGCTAATGTGGTGCCGGTACCTAAGAAGGACGGTAAGGTCAGAATGTGTGTTGACTACAGGGATCTGAACAGGGCCAGCCCCAAGGATGACTTCCCTTTGCCTCACATTGATGTTCTTGTTGATAATACAGCTCAGCATAAGGTGTTCTCTTTCATGGATGGTTTTTCAGGCTACAATCAGATCAAGATGGCTCCTGAAGACATGGAAAAGACTACATTTGTTACTCAGTGGGGCACCTTCTGCTACAAGGTCATGCCTTTTGGACTGAAGAACGCTGGGGCAACTTACCAACGTGCCATGGTTGCCTTATTTCATGACATGATCCATCATGAGATAGAAGTGTATGTTGACGACATGATCGCAAGGTCCCAGACTGAGGAAGAGCACCTAGATCATCTGCAGAAATTGTTTGACCGTCTGAAGTTATACAAGCTGAGGTTGAATCCGAACAAATGCACCTTCGGGGTAAGATCTGGGAAGTTGCTAGGCTTCGTTGTAAGTGATAAAGGTATTCAAGTGGACCCTGCTAAGGTCAAAGCTATTCAAGAGATGCCAGTTCCTAAGACAGAGAAAGAGGTCAGAGGCTTTTTAGGACGCCTGAATTATATTGCTCGATTCATCTCACACCTAACTGCTACCTGTGAGCCAATCTTCAAGCTGCTGAGGAAAGATCAGGTAGTACGTTGGAATGATGAATGTCAGGCCGCTTTTGACAGAATCAAGGAGTGTCTCCAAGAACCACCCACCTTATGCCACCGGTTGAAGGGAGACCTCTGATACTATACCTGACAGTACTTGACAATTCAATGGGGTGTGTGCTGGGGCAGCATGACGAGTCTGGCCGAAAAGAGCATGCCATTTATTACCTTAGCAAAAAGTTTACCGACTGTGAGACCCGATACTCACTGCTTGAGAAAACTTGCTGCATTTTGGTATGGGCTGCTCGTCGGCTGAGACAGTATATGCTGACTCACACTACCTTGTTGATCTCAAAGATGGATCCTATAAAGTACATATTTGAAAAGCCTGCTCTGTCTGGGAGAATTGCAAGATGGCAAATGATCTTGACGGAATACGACATTCAGTACACGACCCAGAAAGCCATCAAAGGAAGTGTATTGGCAGACCACTTGGCACATCAGGCAGTAGATGATTATCAGTCAATGAACTTCGAGTTTCCAGACGAAAGCATCATGATTGTGACTGATTGTGAAGTACCTGGACCGGATGAAGGACCTGAGGAAGGATCCCGATGGTCTATGCACTTTGACGGAGCCTCCAATACTTTGGGTAACAGTATTGGCGCTGTAATCATATCTCCTCAAGGCACTCATATACCACTCACTGCCCGGCTATGTTTCAACTGTACCAACAACATGGCAGAGTATGAGGCATGCATCATGGGTCTTCAAGCTGCGATCGACTTAAGGATCAAGTTTCTGAGTGTCTTCGGAGATTCCGCTATCGCGATCAATCAGATCAAAGGAGAGTGGGATACGAAACATCTGAATCTTATTCCTTACAGAGAATGTGTGTTGACATTGATCCCCCACTTCACGAAGATAACCTTTGAACACTTTCCAAGAGAAGAGAATCAGTTGGCGGACGCGTTAGCTACAATGTCTTCTATGTTCAAGGTCAAATGGGACAATGAGGCTCCTCGGATCATCATCTGGAAACTGGACGAACCGGCATACTGTTGTGATCTCGAGACTAAGTTAGTGACTGAGAAGCCTTGGTATCATGAAGTGAAGAGATATCTGGAAGCTCAGGAATACCCCGAAGGTGCATCTGTCAACGATAAGAAGTTTCTGAGGAGGTTTGCAGCGAAGTTCTTCCTTAGCAACGGCATCCTGTATAAGCGAAACCATGATTCGACCTTACTGCGTTGTGTGGATAATACTGAAGCAGAAAGGATCATGGAAGAACTACATGAAGGGACCTTTGGTACACATTCCAGTGGACACACTATGGCGAAGAAAATCCTTCGGGCAGGGTATTTCTGGTCCACAATGGAAGCAGACTGTTACCAACATTCCCGGACATGTCATAAATGCCAGATTTATGCAGACAAAGTGCATGTTCCTCCAGTTCCTCTGAATGTGCTGACTGCGCCTTGGCCGTTTGCAATGTGGGGCATAGACATGATCGGTGAGATTAAACCTACGGCATCTAACGGGCATCGCTTCATCCTGGTAGCAATTGATTATTTCACGAAGTGGGTTGAAGCAGCTTCCTACGCTACGGTAACCAAGACTGTTGTGGCACGGTTCATTCGGCATAACCTGATCTGTCGATACGGCGTCCCAGAAAGAATTATTACAGACAACGGTACCAATCTCAATAACAAGATGATCACTGAGCTCTGCGAGCAGTTCAAGATACAGCACCACAATTCTTCTCCTTACAGACCGAAGATGAATGGGGCTGTAGAAGCAGCAAATAAAAATATCAAGAAAATCGTGCAGAAGATGACAATGACTTATAAGGATTGGCACGAGATGTTACTGTTCGCTCTACATGGGTACCGTACCTCAGCCAGGACGTCAACCGGGGCAACTCATTTCTCCTTGGTCTACGGTATGGAGGCAGTCTTACCGATCGAAGTGCAAATACCCTCTCTCCGGATAATGAAGGATGCAAATCTGAACGAAGATGATTGGATCCAGACACGACTTGATCAACTAAACCTTATTGATGAAAAGAGACTTGCTGCTATCTGTCATGGTCAGACGTATCAGAAACGGATGATCAGGGCATTTAACAAAAAGGTCAGACCACAGGAATATCAAGTTGGGGTTCTGGTAATCAAGCGAATCATCCTTCCTCAGAGTGATCCAAGGGGCAAATGGACCCCTACGTACGAAGGGCCATTTGTGGTTAAACATGTGTTCTCAGGAGGAGCCATGATTCTAACCAACATGGATGGTGACGACCTTCCTCACCTCGCCAATGCAGACATAGTAAAAAGATACTACGCATGAAAAAAGACCCGCTAGGCTGACATGCCTAGGCAAAAATTAGGGCTTCCCGGCGAACCAAAAGGGTTCGGGCAAAATGAAGGGATGAAATGAAAATCTGTACACCCGGCAAGTCGAAAACCTGAAAAGGCGGCTTGGGCAAAAATGGGTATCCCGGTGGACTGAAAACCCGAAAGGGCGGTCCAGGCAAAAGTTAGGGATAAAAGCGTAATACTATGTCTCATTGATCACTTTGCATCCAGAATCCGGTATCTACATCAAGTTCAGACGGCATCGATCAGTCAGCTTCACCTTCAACTAAGGTCATCAAGTGATGAGACGCTCGGAGTTATAAAGGCAATAGCAGAGTTGAAACCCAGTGGGATCATTCATTTCACACAGCTGTTTTATTTTCTCTTGTACAAATTTGTATAAACTCTTTTGTTCGGAGGCGTTCTCTTACTAGGACGTCAGCCTCTTGTACATAAAACGCCTATTTTACAGGCAAATTCAAAATCAATACAAATACACTTTTCAGTTAAAATGGCCAATTGTTTTTCCTTTTCTGTTTTGTTTTGCGAAGAACGTCCAAGGTTCAATTTGTGATATATGCATTGACAATAATTTGCTAACTCATAAATATTTGCATACGAAACAAAGGGTCAATTACAGGTAACATTAGAAACAGGGGCAATAAAGAGTTGTCTAAGCAATCTAATTGCTCCATCCTCCAAGGTACCAAGGTAGGTTCAACTAAAGAACATAACCAGATATCTTAATTCCCCAGAGAGTGAGCCAGCAAGCAGTACACTCTCCTCAAGCTATATTATCAAACCTTAAGGAAGTTAGGTATCCTCCCGCAGATCTCAACATTCCCCAGCAGTATACATGCATTCCTAACAAGCATCCCCGGCAGTCTCGACCTAAAGATTGTTCCCCGGCGGTCTATCAAACATTCAATGGAGTCACTTCCCCGGTACAATTCAAAACTTCCCCAAGAGAGTCCAATCTAGTTCCCCAGGAAAGTTGGAATCCATCTCCCCAAGCAGTAAGCTTATCCCCAGTAGATTCTGGAAGCTTATCCTCGCAGAGCACGAACGCGTCGCCCGGCTTTATTCAAAGAGTTATTTCCTTACCAGGATATAACTGGGTTATCCTTAGCCAAAAGCCGCGGAAAGGTCGTCGTCAACACAGTTCTTTCTTATCCCCAGCAAAGTCTATTAGCACTTCCAACACAACAAGGGTATCCCCAGCAAGTTATTATCAACATTCCAGCAAAACATCTCTCTCCCCACAGAGTATTGCTTCCCAGCAAGATTGTTAGAGTACTTTTCTCCCCGCAGAGTTATCCATTCGCCAAGTTTATCCCCAACGGAGTTATCTTCTCCTACCGGTATTCTTGCAACTATCATCCCCAGCGGAGGCAAAAGTCTATTCTTTCAACATCAGCCCAGGAGCGACTTCCCGGCACCCGTCAAGGATTTATTTTCCTAAGACGAAAACATAACATTCATAAACATCACATTTCCATACATTATAGCATGCATATCCGCATCACATCTTACAAATCTCATTTATGTTGAGAACATCATTGCTTGATCTATATCATGCATTGCATATGATTGACCTTTACCTTTCAGGAAAATAGCCAGTTAAAGTTCTCAGCTATATTCAAGACCTTGACCGGTTCAGTTAAATCGACTCCAAAGATTTCTCTGTTTCTTATCCAGTCAAAGGCCTTCTCTGGTTCAGTCAGATCAACCCTAAGATCTCCCTGTTTCTTATCCAGTTGAAGACATTTCAAGACCTAGACCGGTTCAGTTAATCGACCCTAAGATTTTCTGTTTCTTATCCAGTCCAAGGCCTTCTCTAGTCCAGCTAAATCGACCCCAAACAGATTTTCCTGATAAAGACTCAGTAGAAGTTATCCAAGATTCTCTCAATGATTGCTATTGAGGTTGTAGTCGCCTATGGTTCTCTCCCCGATATTGTGGAGGTAGTAATCATCCCAAGATTCTCTCAACGATTTCTGTTGAGGTTGAAGTTATCCAAGATTCTCTCAATGATTGCTATTGAGGTTGTAGTCGCCTATGGTTCTCTCCCCGATACTGCGGAGGTAGTAATCATCCCAAGATTATCTCAACGATTGCTGTTGAGGTTGAAGTTATCCAAGATTCTCTCAATGATTGCTATTGAGGTTGTAGTCGCCTATGGTTCTCTCCCCGATACTGCGGAGGTAGTAATCATCCCAAGATTCTCTCAACGATTGCTGTTGAGGTTGAAGTTATCCAAGATTCTCTCAATGATTGCTATTGAGGTTGTAGTCGCCTATGGTTCTCTCCCCGATACTGCGGAGGTAGTAATCATCCCCACATTCGCTCAACGATTGCTGTTGAAGTTGAAGTCGTCCAAGATTCTCTCAATGATTGCTGTTGAGGTTGTAGTCGCCTGTGGTTCTCTCCCCGATACTGCGGAGGTAGTAATCATCCCTGTAACACCCCAGTTTCAATTATTTGATTTATTTAAATTGGGAAATTATTTTATTGGAATTAATAAAATAAAAATAATTATTTATTTTGGGAATATTGAAGAAAATAAAAGAAATAAGAAAATACTGAGTTATTAAGTTATTGGGCTTGGATGTTGTTAGTAAAGAGTGGGGGTGCAAAAGAAATAAGGATACATTTGGGACTCAAGTTATTTTCTCATTATTCACGATAACACAGGAGTTGGGATATTTGGGAAGCTGAGCTCTGAAGGTACGAGGAGCGAAGAACTCAAGCTGCAATTTGATAAAGTAAGGGGGGCTACTACTCGATTTACTTTTGCTTATGGGTTTATGTACGGTTGATTTGGATAATCGTAGGGCGAAACCCCAATGGTTAGATGTTCTTAGGGATCAATACCCTTAGGATTGAAACTTGTTAGAAAAGGTTTAGGTTCCCAATTTTATGAAATCAATTAACGATTTTAGGTCCCTAATGGTGGATTTAGAGTATATCTGTATGATCGTGAATTTACCTTAGGTGTTCTAGGGATGACCTTGATGTTATCAGATTTCCCCAAGAGGACGAATAATCACTTTAAGGTACTATGATGATTGTTGGTAATTAGGAAATTGATGTGCTGTTTTGAGTTATACAAAATCGATGTCGTTAGGTACCGAAATGCGCGTTTTGGCTGGTATTTTCCGCGTTTGGCCGCTGTTCTGAGCTGCTGCAGGTTCAGGAAAAATCTGACCCGCGCTCATCAACACGGGCCGTGTTGTTTCACACGGGCACCCGTGTTGATTCACTGTGTTGCCAAAAAATGTGTTTTCCAGACACATTTCAACACGGGCAGTGTTGATTTACACGGGCGCCCGTGTTGATCCCCTGTAGTGGCAAAATAAAGCGTTTTCTGAACACATTTCCACACGGGCAGTGTTGATTTACACGGGTACCCGTGTTAAACCCCCTGTGTTGGTTTTTAAACTATGTTTTCTGTGCATGCTGTTTTGTACGGATTGATCCTGCTTTGATGTGCAGTGTTTGACATGTTTTGAATATGTTGTTTATTGATTTTCCTAGTGTTGATTGATGCTTGTATCGAATAACGATTGTATGTTATGATACCAACACTATGTGGATTTTATTGTCATGCTTTTAGATGATGTTATCAAGCATGAATTATGATATAACTTGATATGATTGATGTTTAATAGTATGCTGAGTGATTACATGCTATTCAGATCATGTTATATTTGATATTGTTGATGTTGCATGATATGTCGATTGATGTTAATAGTATGTTGAGTGTTACATACTTTACATATCATGTCGCATTTGTTAATTCCCATTGTGTGGAATTAACATGGTGGCCAATATACGTGTCCGCGATTTAATGGAACGTTGAGGTGGTAGCCGTGTCCGCGATATAATGGAACGGTGAGTTATCCGTGACCCGAGATTTAATGGGGCGGTAAAATGGTACCACATGCATGGGTGTGTTGCATTACATTGAATACGACATGAATGGATGATTTTTCCAATGTTGTATTTGATTGATTGTATGCATGTATTGATACTAAATTGTTAACGATGTTTGATGTTAATTATAAGCATGAAAAGTAAGATATTATGAATATATGAATTGTAAAGGTTTTTGTAATCTATAAATCATGCTAATTGTTGGGTGATGCTTATGGTTTCCTTAATTGATCGTTATGAACGTATAATCAAATGTATAGTTGAGATGCTCACCCTTACTGTTGAATATTTCAGATTGAGGAGCTTCGTTCAGGTGCTTGGCGAAGGCTTGTCGTTTCTAGTTTATTTCCGTTTTAGTATTGTCCGGGTCATGCTCTGATAGTTGTAACTCCGGGAACGTTTGTTTGTCGAGCTGTTTTAGTCAGACTCGTTTATTTTCTTATGTTTGTTATAATATGATGTTGACATTTTCCAGGTGTTAATCCCTGATGATTTTGAAAATATTATAACATTGGTTTTATTAATTAAATTATTCCGCTGTGTAAACATGTATGAGTTGCTTCTATGTTATGCATGACAGGAACTTGTTTTATTAAAAGAGAATTGTGGCATCCTCGTTAATACATGTACTCTGAAATTATAATTTTGATTATTTGCAAAATTTTATTCGGGGTTTTAGAGGGTGTTACAATAGTGGTATCAGAGCATAGTCGGTCGTTGCGACCAGAGTCTTGAGTCAGTCATTCCTTTTGTATGCGACTAGTGCAAGGTAACACTGTCGATACTGTATTTTGATGAAGAGTATGTTTTGATTCTCAGGAACATGGCTGGAAGAGGTAACGGACGAAATGATGCTGCACTAGCTGAGGCTTTGGGGATGTTGGCTGGTGTACTTGCTGGAAACCCAACTGGAGGCGTGATTGGTGCTGATAGGCAATTGGGGTACTTCCAAAGGAACAATCCTCCGTTGTTCAAAGGTACACATGACCCTGACGGTGCTCAGAAGTGGCTGAAGGAAATCGAAAGGATTTTCCGTGTGATTGATTGTGCAGAAGATCTGAAGGTCAGATATGGTACGCATATGTTGGCAGAAGAGGCCGACGACTGGTGGGTTGCAACAAGGACTGAAATGGTTCAGGATGGAGAGGCACTGACTTGGGCTAACTTCAGAAGAGCTTTTCTGAGGAGGTACTTCCCTGAAGATGTTCGGGGAAGAAAGGAAATTGAGTTTTTGGAGCTTAAGCAGGGCAATCTGACTGTTAGTGAGTATGCTACAAAGTTCACTGAGCTAGCAAAGTATTATGCACACTACAACAATGATGAGGCTGGAGAATTCTCTAAATGTATCAAATTTGAGAATGGTCTCCGAGATGACATTAAGCAGGGAATCAGGTATCAGCGTATTCGTAGATTTTCTGACCTGGTGGATTGTAGCAGGATCTTGGAAGAAGATATTACCAAGAATAGGTCGTCTCACTCTCGTGGGGCTGTTGATAAAAGAGGAAAGCAACATATGGACCGTGGCAAGCCATATGGTAGAGATAACCAGAGATCAGGTGGTTGGAAAAGGCCTAGTGGGGGAGATTCTAAGGCTCCTATCAGATGCTACAGGTGTGGTGAGTCTGGTCATCACATTCGAGATTGCAAGAGTGATGAGAAGAAGTGCTATAAATGTGGAAAGACTGGTCATTTGTATAGTGATTGCAAAGGGAAGTCTGTTACTTGTTACAATTATGGCGAAGAAGGTCACATTCGTCCGCAGTGTCCAAAACCTAAGAAGGATCAGTCAGGTGGAAAAGTATTCACTTTGTCTGGATCTGAGACTACTCCAGAGGATCGATTGATTAAAGGTACGTGTTTTATTCATGGAACACCTTTAGTTACAATTATTGATACTGGTGCAACTCATTCTTTCATTTCTTTGGATTGTGCTGAGAGGTTGAAACTGGACATATCTGGTATGCGAGGTAGCATGGTTGTTGATACTCCTGCGTCGGGTTCAGTGACAACTTCACTTGTATGTAGGAATTGTCCTATTGAGATTTTTGGTAGAGGTTTCGGTATAGATTTAGTGTGTCTACCGCTTGAGCAAATTGATATTATCCTTGGGATGAACTGGTTGGAATTCAACCGGGTTCATCTGAACTGTTTTGCTAAGACAGTGATTTTCCCAGAGGCTGTTGGCGTCGAGAATTTGACTATGACTGCTAGGCAGGTACAAGAAGCAATGGAAGACGGTGCTAATGTGTTTATGTTACTTGCTTCGTTAGATGCAACAGGAAAGGTCAGGAGTGGGGAATTGCCAGTGGTGTGTGATTTTCCAGAAGTCTTTCCTGATGATGTTGGCGAGTTACCTCCTGAGAGAGAAGTGGAATTTACTATAGAGTTGATTCCTGGTACGAGACCGGTGTCGATGGCACCATATCGTATGTCTGCGTCTGAGTTGGCTGAATTGAAGAGTCAGTTGGAAGATTTACTAGAGAAGAAGTTTATTCGTCCAAGTGTTTCGCCTTGGGGTGCTCCGGTATTGTTGGTTAAGAAGAAAGAAGGTTCTATGAGACTGTGTGTTGATTACAGGCAATTGAACAAGGTAACCATTAAAAATCGGTATCCTTTACCGAGGATTGATGATCTAATGGATCAGCTAATTGGAGCCAGTGTATTCAGTAAGATTGACTTGAGATCTGGATATCATCAGATTCATGTGAAAGCGGAAGATATTCAAAAGACTGCTTTTCGAACGAGGTATGGGCATTATGAATATTCTGTTATGCCGTTCGGAGTTACTAATGCACCTGGTGTTTTCATGGAATAT
Organism: Vicia faba; assembly: GCA_948472305.1. Classification (NCBI taxonomy): domain Eukaryota; kingdom Viridiplantae; phylum Streptophyta; class Magnoliopsida; order Fabales; family Fabaceae; genus Vicia; species Vicia faba. Next base: position 219,897,661 of record OX451736.1, read on the forward strand.
ATGAATAGGATTTTTCATCCGTATCTGGATAAGTTTGTTGTGGTTTTTATTGATGACATTCTGATTTATTCCAAGAATGACGAAGAGCATGCGGAACATCTCAGAATTATGTTAGAGTTGTTGAAAGATAAGAAGTTGTATGCAAAGTTGTCCAAATGTGAGTTCTGGCTGAATGAAGTTAGTTTTCTTGGACATGTGATTTCTAAGAATGGTATTGCAGTGGATCCTACAAAGGTAGAAGCAGTATCTCAGTGGGAAGCGCCGAAGACTGTTTCTGAAATTAGGAGTTTTCTTGGTCTTGCAGGTTATTACAGAAAGTTTATCGAAGGATTCTCAAAGTTAGCATTGTCGTTGACGAAGTTGACTCGTAAAGGACAAGAGTTTATTTGGGATTTTGATTGTGAGAAAGGTTTCCAAGAATTGAAGCGGAGATTGACTAGTGCTCCTATCCTGATTTTGCCGAATCCGGTGGAATCTTTTGTGGTTTATTGTGATGCATCTCTGTTGGGTTTAGGTGGTGTTTTAATGCAGAATCAACAGGTAGTTGCGTATGCTTCGAGACAGTTGAAGGTTCATGAAAGGAACTATCCTACTCATGACTTAGAGTTAGCAGCAGTTGTGTTTGTCTTGAAATTGTGGAGACATTATCTGTATGGTTCGAGATTTGAAGTGTATAGTGATCATAAGAGTTTGAAGTATCTTTTCGATCAGAAAGAGCTCAATATGAGGCAAAGAAGATGGTTGGAATTTCTCAAAGATTATGATTTTGGTTTGAATTACCATCCTGGTAAGGCAAATGTGGTTGCAGATGCTTTGAGCAGGAAATCCTTGCATATGTCTACGATGATGATTCGTGAATTGGATTTAATTGAACAATTCCGAGATTTGAGTTTAATTTGTGAAAGTACTCCGAAGTGTGTTCGTTTGGGTATGTTGAAACTTACTAGTGGTATTCTAGAAGAGATCAGGATCGGGCAGAAATCCGATGTTAATTTAGTTGATAAATTGACATTGATCAACCAAGATCAAGGTGGTGAGTTTAGAATTGATGAAAATGATGTTATGAGATTTGGCGATAGAGTTTGTGTTCCTGAGGTCGCAGAAATCAAGAAGAGTATTTTAGAGGAAGGACATCGCAGTGGGATGAGTATTCATCCGGGTGCCACGAAAATGTATCATGATTTGAAGAAATTGTTTTGGTGGCCGGGAATGAAAAAGGAAATAGCTGAATTTGTGTATGCATGTTTAATCTGTCAGAAATCAAAGATTGAACATCAGAAGCCGTCTTGATTTATGCAACCGATGTTTATTCCAGAATGGAAGTGGGATAGTATTTCTATGGATTTTGTAACCGGGTTGCCGAGGACTCCTAAGAATTGTGAAGCGATATGGGTTGTAGTGGATAGACTGACTAAGTCTGCTCATTTTATACCAGTGCGAATGGATTACTCAATGGAGAGATTGGCACAGTTGTACATTGAGAAAATAGTGAGTTTGCATGGAGTTCCTTCTAGTATTGTGTCAGATAGAGATCCGAGGTTCACTTTGAAATTTTGGGAAGGATTGCAGAAGGCTTTGGGTACTAAATTGAGGTTGAGTTCAGCTTACCATCCTCAGACTGATGGACAGACGGAGAGGACGATTCAATCGTTAGAAGATTTATTGCATGCTTGTGTTTTAGAGAAGGGGGGAGCTTGGGATAGCTATTTGCCATTGATTGAATTTACTTATAACAATAGTTACCATTCGAGTATTGGTATGGCTCCGTTTGAGGCATTGTATGGTAGACGGTGTAGAACGCCTTTGTGTTGGTATGAATTTGGAGAGAGTTCAGTAATTGGGCCAGAGATTGTTCAGCAGACTACTGAAAAGATCAAATTGATTCAAGAGAAGATGAGAGCTTCTCAGAGTCGTCAGAAAAGTTATCATGATAAGAGGAGAAAGAATTTAGAATTCAGTGCTGGAGATCATGTGTTTATGAGAGTTACTCCGATGACGGGTATTGGTCGAGCGTTGAAATCTAAGAAGTTGACTCCGCGTTTTATTGGTCCGTTTCAGATTACGGAAAGAGTTGGAGAAGTTGCTTATCGTATTGCTTTACCTCCGAGACTTGCGAATTTGCACGATGTTTTTCATGTTTCTCAGTTGAGGAGATACATTCCAGACCCATCTCATGTAATCCAAATAGATGATGTACAGGTGAGAGATAACCTGACAGTAGAAACATCGCCTATGAGGATAGAAGATCGGGAAGTGAAACAGTTAAGGGGTAAAGAGATAGCATTAGTGAAGGTTGCTTGGGGAGGTCCAGTAGATGGAAATATCACTTGGGAGCTGGAGAGCCAGATGAAAGAGGCTTATCCGGAACTGTTCGTCTAAGGTATGTTTTCGAGGACGAAAACTCTTTTAGTGGGGGAGAGTTGTAACACCCCAGTTTCAATTATTTGATTTATTTAAATTGGGAAATTATTTTATTGGAATTAATAAAATAAAAAGAATTATTTATTTTGGGAATATTGAAGAAAATAAAAGAAATAAGAAAATACTGAGTTTTTAAGTTATTGGGCTTGGATGTTGTTAGTAAAGAGTGGGGGTGCAAAAGAAATAAGGATACATTTGGGACTCAAGTTATTTTCTCATTATTCACGATAAAACAGGAGTTGGGATATTTGGGAAGCTGAGCTCTGAAGGTACGAGGAGCGAAGAACATCGCTCGAAGAACTCAAGCTGCAATTTGATAAGGTAAGGGGGGCTACTACTCGATTTACTTTTGCTTATGGGTTTATGTACGGTTGATTTGGATAATCGTAGGGCGAAACCCCAATGGTTAGATGTTCTTAGGGATCAATACCCTTAGGATTGAAACTTGTTAGAAAAGGTTTAGGTTCCCAATTTTATGAAATCAATTAACGATTTTAGGTCCCTAATGGTGGATTTAGAGTATATCTGTATGATCGTGAATTTACCTTAGGTGTTCTAGGGATGACCTTGATGTTATCAGATTTCCCCAAGAGGACGAATAATCACTTTAAGGTACTATGATGATTGTTGGTAATTAGGAAATTGATGTGCTGTTTTGAGTTATACAAAATCGATGTCGTTAGGTACCGAAATGCGCGTTTTGGCTGGTATTTTCCGCGTTTGGCCGCTGTTCTGAGCTGCTGCAGATTCAGGAAAAATCTGACCCGCGCTCATCAACACGGGCCGTGTTGTTTCACACGGGCACCCGTGTTGATTCACTGTGTTGCCAAAAAATGTGTTTTCCAGACACATTTCAACACGGGCAGTGTTGATTTACACGGGCGCCCGTGTTGATCCCCTGTAGTGGCAAAATAAAGCGTTTTCTGAACACATTTCCACACGGGCAGTGTTGATTTACACGGGTACCCGTGTTAAACCCCCTGTGTTGGTTTTTAAACTATGTTTTCTGTGCATGCTGTTTTGTACGGATTGATCCTGCTTTGATGTGCAGTGTTTGACATGTTTTGAATATGTTGTTTATTGATTTTCCTAGTGTTGATTGATGCTTGTATCGAATAACGATTGTATGTTATGATACCAACACTATGTGGATTTTATTGTCATGCTTTTAGATGATGTTATCAAGCATGAATTATGATATAACTTGATATGATTGATGTTTAATAGTATGCTGAGTGATTACATGCTATTCAGATCATGTTATATTTGATATTGTTGATGTTGCATGATATGTCGATTGATGTTAATAGTATGTTGAGTGTTACATACTTTACATATCATGTCGCATTTGTTAATTCCCATTGTGTGGAATTAACATGGTGGCCAATATACGTGTCCGCGATTTAATGGAACGTTGAGGTGGTAGCCGTGTCCGCGATATAATGGAACGGTGAGTTATCCGTGACCCGAGATTTAATGGGGCGGTAAAATGGTACCACATGCATGGGTGTGTTGCATTACATTGAATACGACATGAATGGATGATTTTTCCAATGTTGTATTTGATTGATTGTATGCATGTATTGATACTAAATTGTTAACGATGTTTGATGTTAATTATAAGCATGAAAAGTAAGATATTATGAATATATGAATTGTAAAGGTTTTTGTAATCTATAAATCATGCTAATTGTTGGGTGATGCTTATGGTTTCCTTAATTGATCGTTATGAACGTATAATCAAATGTATAGTTGAGATGCTCACCCTTACTGTTGAATATTTCAGATTGAGGAGCTTCGTTCAGGTGCTTGGCGAAGGCTTGTCGTTTCTAGTTTATTTCCGTTTTAGTATTGTCCGGGTCATGCTCTGATAGTTGTAACTCCGGGAACGTTTGTTTGTCGAGCTGTTTTAGTCAGACTCGTTTATTTTCTTATGTTTGTTATAATATGATGTTGACATTTTCCAGGTGTTAATCCCTGATGATTTTGAAAATATTATAACATTGGTTTTATTAATTAAATTATTCCGCTGTGTAAACATGTATGAGTTGCTTCTATGTTATGCATGACAGGAACTTGTTTTATTAAAAGAGAATTGTGGCATCCTCGTTAATACATGTACTCTGAAATTATAATTTTGATTATTTGCAAAATTTTATTCGGGGTTTTAGAGGGTGTTACAATCCCCAGATTCGCTCAACGATTGCTGTTGAAGTTGAAGTCGTCCAAGATTCTCTCAATGATTGCTGTTGAGGTTGTAGTCGCCTGTGGTTCTCTCCCCGATACTGCGGAGGTAGTAATCATCCCCAGATTCGCTCAACGATTGCTGTTGAAGTTGAAGTCGTCCAAGATTCTCTCAATGATTGCTTTTGAGGTTGTAGTCGCCTGTGGTTCTCTCCCCGATACTGCGGAGGTAGTAATCATCCCCAGATTCTCTCAACGATTGCTGTTGAGGTTGAAGTTATCCAAGATTCTCTCAATGTTTGTAATTGAGGTTGTAGTCGCCTATGGTTCTCTCCCCGATACTGTGGAGGTAGTAATCATCCCAAGATTTTCTCAACGATTGCTGTTGAGGTTAAAGTCATCCAAGGTTCTCTCACCGTTCCTGTTGAGGTAGTAACCATCCCTGGTTCATTCATCACCATTTGAAGCTCCAGATCCAACTCCTGTAACCAGTCAGGACACATCTATACAAAGAATCTGAAGACCAACCCCTGTAACAGGTCAGGTAATCTTTTTTCTTTTGCAGGTACGCAAGTTCTCGCTAAGGAATCTCTTATGCGATTGACATCCAGATGGCATCTATAAGCCCATCCACCATCCATAATCTCTTAGCATGGCATCTATAAGCCCATCATCCTATCCATGATCTCCAAATGGCATCTATAAGCCCATTCCCCACATCACACTACTATGTGAGCGCAAATTTCTGGGCACTCTAGTGTTCAATCATCTTCTACCTTCGGATTACGAAAGACACGTCAGCCAATCTGCATCCTCAGGTTTAAGAAGATTGAACAGGGGCAACTGTTGTACCCCAAAATTTGCCCTCCCATATTCTTCAAAATTTGCAAAGAGCAAGCTTCAAAATTCCCCAAGGGTTGCACAGTTCAAGGGCCTCCTAAACAGTCAAAATTAGGGTTTTGGTTCTGACAAAGAAAATGAAGTTTCCAAGGGTCCAATCAAGTCCCACATGCTTATAAACATGGTCAAGAATCCTCATACCAAGTTTCAAGACTTACAGCACAAAATTGCACAGTCAAAACCCTAATTGCCCTACAGTCAACTGTAGGGGCAAAATGGTCATTTGACAGTCAAAAGTCCAAATTTTTGGTCAACATCTCATTTTGAAGCCACAAACATCATTTGATCAATGCTTGATCATGATTCTCAAAGCTTGGCTCAAAAATCATCAAGATGCAAAAGTTTCCATATTTGGACAGTTGAAAAAGTCAACTGTAACTTGACCAAGGCATAACTTCCACATGGATTATCAGAAAAATTCCATACAAAGCTCATTTTGAAGAGAAAGACATTTCCTACAACTCCTCTTCACACTTCAAGTCTAAGAAATGCTCTCACAAAAAGCTATCAATTTCAACATTATAGGTCATTTTCAAAAGTCAACAAAAAGGGACTTTAAGTCAAAGGCCATAACTTGAGATTGGTAAATCAAAATGACATGGGACCAAAGGCATTGGTTAGAGGATTCAAATACCTTTCCAAAATGTCCAAGAACATGAGCAAATCTTAAACATTGAGCAAGTTATGCCTTGTGGAAGTTGGGAAATTTTTGGATATTTTGAAAAGTCAACATTGATTCAAATGACCTAAAAATGCTAATGGGCCTCTTTTTCTTCCACAATTCATAATCCAAGGCATGTGCACGACCATTTGGCCCAAAGGGAAGTTTTTTATCATTTTTATTTATTTATTTGGATTTTTAATTATTAATAATTCATTTAATTAAAATAAATAGGTGAAAAATACTAAACCTAATGTTTTAAATCTTTTTGTGCATAAAATATCTCCAAGATTTCGTGCAAATCAGGTTAGGAAAGAATCAAAGGTAATTGGATATGATTGAGACCAAATATGCTTGAAAAAGATTGAAAACATTATGTATGAAAATCAAATCTTCCATACATCAATTCCTTGATTCCTTGGACAAGAAAACCTACCCTAATCATTCACATATAAGTACTCATGCAAACCCTAATGCATAGGATCTCTCAGCTGCGCCATTCACAAAGAACCAAACTTGAGTTTTTTTGCAAAAGTTGAAAACTGAAAACTAGGTTTTAGGGCTTTTCAAGATCAAAGAACTATCCCATTGGCTTGCTGAGACTTCAAGGAAGGGATTTGGATCAAAACCATAAGCTCTAACACCAAGAAACGTGAGAATAATCGTCCCCTGTACAGAAAATTTTTCATATGCTTGCATCATGATTCATGCGTTTTTAATACTTTTTAATATTTGATTTATGTTTCTTGATTGATTCTGAAGCTAACCCAGTTGTTTGATTGCATTTTTATCACCCATACGCGATTTCACCATTGAAGGATATTAGGGTTCTTCAGCTTTCGAATTAGGGGTTTTTGAATATGGTAAAATTAGAACATCATAATGCCATGAATGGATTCAGCGTGCTTGGACGAAAACAATAGAACCCTCGCGCCTAATTTATGTGGCCGGACGGCCTAATCGCTATTATCAGAAAACGCGTATTTTGGGGGGGGGGGGGGGGGGGGGTTCAAAACCCCTGCTAACCATCTTTTGTTTCAGGAAAAAAGAACAAAACGGAGAAGATGATGAAGTGGCAAGCTATGGTTGGTTTATTTGAAATTTCGCGCTGAAATTCAACTAACCATTGTTTTTACCTTATATTGTTTATTTCTTATTATATATACAAAGCGCACTAAGAGCTCCAGTGGTAGGCGTGTACATTGGTAAACCACAGGACCTGGGTTCGATCCCAGGTCCCCCACTCTCTTTCAATATTTTTTCTCTTAATCTAATCCTATGCAGATTCAATACTAGGGTTCACCATGTTCCCCATATCTGGACTATCCACGTGCCTATTGAGATGAATCAAAGGGCCATAATTGGAGAGTACCATGGATTGCAGTCAACACCTCCACACGCTGGCAAGGAAAGTCAAAAAGGGCCTTAGAACCTTGGGCCAACAATGTTAACAAAGCCTCCCAATTTGGGGACAGACCCCCCATGGTTTGAATTTTCATTCTTTTCTTTATTTTATTTTATTTCAATTATTGTTTTTAATTAATTCCTTTTATTTAATATTTTCATGAAAAACATAAAAACAATATAAAATCAGAAAAAGACAAAAAATAAGTATTTTTATTTAATATTATTTTTTGTAAATAAATAACATTAATTGATTTTAGTTTTAATTTAGGTTTAAATCTTAATATTTTTCTAATAAACTTAAAATTTGTAGAATTAGGGTTTGTATTAATTTTTTATCCCTTTTCGTTTCTTTTCTCTAAATAATTAAATATTTCCTATTACTTTTATAAATCAAAATTGCATGTAAATAATTAGGTTAATTTAGGTTTAACTTTAATACTTTCTTAATAAACTAAAAAACAATTAGAACTAGGGTTAACATTTTAATTTCAATTAACTTTTCTCATTAAAACCATAAATGCAAAAAATCTCAAAAAATAATAATTTCTTTTTTCTTTTTAATTTCATTAATTTAATAATTTAATTTAATTTCATTAAAAAGGGTCCAACCCCCTCGTTTCCAATTTTAATTCAATTCGCGTATGTATTTCTTTGTCTTTTAATTTTTTATGTACCTCTCCCAAAGCCGTGTAAATTTAATTTCTCGCACTTTATTTCTTTATTTATTTTTTCTGTCAAATCGGGTCCTGGATTTTAATTTGGCGATGTGGACCCGCGCCTTTGTAATAGTTTAGAATTTTATCTTTCTCGCAATTTTTAACTGTTAAATAAATGCATGCAAGAATGAATGATAAATTAAAAACAAACGCATAGATCACTTTGACATGACAAGACAAAAATAACTGAACATGACACACAAATCACACACCACCCCTAGGGTACGCCTCACTGTTGCCTTGCCTCGAAAGGTGATCGTCGAGTAGAGGATGTCTTAGTAAGTCCTCATGATCCGAGAACCTGGCATGAGGGTAGCTTCTAAGGTGTCTTCCTATTGCTCCAGTGATCACCACGTCTCGAACCTCGAATTGACCCGAACACCTCTAATGGTGGTGCTACCTACCTCTCAATGGTGGGATGGCACTACTTTAAAGGACATTTACACAGACGAATTCCTTAAAGTAGGTAGACGACTCTAGATACTTGCTCTAAATTTCAAAACAAATCAAAAATACTTTTCACACCAACACATTTTCAAAAAGCTTTCGAAAGCATTTTTTCAAACACTCTTGAGGACCGATACAAGAGTCGAACTGGAATTTTCAAAGAAACTTTTTAAAACCCACATTGAAAAGCAAACAAACCATTTTTGAAAACACAATGAGCAAGTATCTAAGAGCCCATGGATAACCATGGATAGAAAGGGTGCTAACACCTTCCCTTTCTATAACCTACCTCCCGAACCGAGAGCAATCTCTATAAGGAATTTTTCTGTGCTTTTGTCCTTTCCATTTGGAGAAAATAAAAGACGGTGGCGACTCTTGCTTCCGCGATATTTCGCGAACCAGCGTTAAACAGTCAGTTCCAGATCCACCGATCACAGAACTGGCGACTCTGCTGGGGACTCTTTATAAAGTGAGGTGTACCTTAGGGATAGTTCATAACTGTGTTTTCAATTGTATTGATTTGCTTGCTTTAAATTGTGGGTTGCATGGGAGTTACATAGATCCTAACCCGGATCTGGGGATACCCTGTTTAGGTAGCATAAGCTGTGAGGGACCTGTCCGGCGTAGACCGACACGGGTGAAGCAGTGGCTATGTTGGTGTGGCACCTTGGTCTGTACCGATATCCCTTGTGTTGCAACGAGGAGAATATGGGTCTTCTGAGGAGTCATTAAGCACCAACAACCTTAGAACCTTAAATGACACAACTTGGCCATTAGAACAGTAGCAGTATGCTACGCCCATTAAGGCTAAACTCTCGCGATGGTTCTGGCCACAAGAAAAGATTGCGATGCTGGAGTTATGACCGATTGAGGGTAGTCAATGATATTGGGATACTCTAAGAACCCAGTTACTTTGATAGGATAGGTATGAACCAACAAACTGAAAGAGGGTAATACCTAGACCTCATGATGGCCTAAACTTTAAGGGTCTGTCTTGTGTGACTTGTGTGCCTTACCATGTTTGCCTTTGTATCTATTTGTGGTGTGCTTTATCATAACATCATAACATCATGAGCATTGCATGCATCCTGCATAAGGACTGACCATTTCAAAGACAAGAGGGTTTCACCTTTGCTCTGTTTTGTAGGACATCATGATGCCTGTGCGAAGGAATACTATCCGGTTCAACTTTGTTCACTCACCTGAGTTGCTTGAAGAGTTGGTTAGCAGAATTCCAAATACCACTTCCTTCATTCAGAGGCATGGTTCTCTTCTCAGTTTAGTCACTGCAAAGCGGGATCAACAGTTGATGAGTGTTCTGACCCAGTTCTATGACCCTCTGTACTAGTGCTTCACCTTTCAAGACTTCCAGCTGGTCCCTACCCTGGAAGAGTTCTCTGATTTGCTTGGTATCCCTATCTTGGATCAGACTCCCTTTACTGGTTGGGAAAAGACCCTCAGGCTTGAGGATGTTGCTGCAGCTCTTCCCTTGACACATCAAGAGGTAACAGACAACTGGGTGACTAGAAGCGGAGTTAAGGGTTTCTTGGCCAAGTTTCTGATTGGTAAAGCTAACAGTTTATGGAATGACCTGGACTTTAGGGCATATGAAGACATCTTGGCTCTCTTAATCTATGGATTAGTTTTGTTTCCCAATCCTGACAACTTCATCAATGTCACTGCCATAAGGATCTTTATGTCTCAGAATCCTGTGCCCACTCTCCTGGGCGACATCTTGCAACAACTTCATGCTCGTACTACCCGAAGACGAGGAACCCTATGGTGTTGTATCCCTTTGTTGGTGAGGTGGTTTATTTTGCACCTCCCTAAGTTCGTACTGAAGAACCAAGAAGGAAGAGGTTGGGCTCATAGGTTAATGTCTCTCACCGACAAAGACATCATTTGGACTTGCAGAGGTTTGGATGAGATAGCTGTTATTGATCGATGCGGGGAATACCTTAATGTTCCTCTAATTGGTACCCAAGGAGGAATCTCTTACAATCCATGTCTAGCACTCCGTCAGTTTGGAAGAGCCAGAAGAGCAGGGCCTCATGAAATGTTGGTGCCTCACATCAGTTTTGAGTTTCAGGTGGATAGTGACGATTTGCGTCGTAGGTTCATCAAGGCTTGGGACAAAGTTCATAAAGCTGACCCACAAGAGTTGGGGCCAAAGACTTCTTTACCTATGGAATCCTACTACAAATGGGTTCGCATCCGTGCTCAGAAGTTAGGTATGCCGTATGAAGCTGTCAGACCCGTCATTCTTGAGTGTCCTGACAAAGATGGTGTTCCTCCAACTGTCCTTCCTCCTCAGATACCTACTGATTATGAGACATTAAAGAGGTCTTGGTCGCAACTGCGAGAAGAACGGGATTCTTACCGGGAAAAGTTCAACGAGCAGGAATTGAAGATCCAAAAGCTGATGAAGCAGTTGGAGAATGAGCGAGCTCTGAATGACTACATCCGTACTGAGAAGAGGAGACCATGGGATCAATAAGGAGCTCTGGATGTTCTTTTACGGTTTTATTTCCCTTTTCAGTATTTCCCTTTCATGTAAACGCCTAAAGGCAACCTGTTGAATAATTTCAGTTTCAAAGTTGAATCTAATGAAGTGTGTTCCTTTTTGTTTACAAAGTTGATTCCCGATTGTCTTTGAAAACATAAATCATACGCATTCCATTCATCATGTGCATAGCAGGTTTTCTTCTTTTCAGGTTGCTTACCGTTCTTCGCTGTTTATTTCAACATCATGAATCCTGACTCGTCATCAACTGAGATGTCCATCAAAGCTCTTCAGGCGCAGAATGCGCAATTTCAGGAATTAATCATGGGTTTGGCTCAGGGCCAAGAAGAGCTGAAGGCTCTGCTCCTGAAGAAGGAGAAGAAGAAGAAGAGAAGAACTGTTCTGTTCAACTCGGGCCGAAGGTTTGGCAACACTCTGCAGAATGAAGAGGCTGGTTCTTCCATAGGCAAGGGTACTCCTCAAGAGGGAAAAGGTCCTAGTCCGGTAGTCTCCGACAACGAGACTGATTTTGATGAGGAACAGTATCCTCCTGCAGAAGACAGATATAAGCAATTGGAGGACAGGTTGAATGCTATGGAAATCCAACAAGTGCCGGGGCTGGATTTCGGAGATTTGGGTTTGTCTACTGGCGTGATTATTCCTCGTAAGTTCAAAGCACCATCTTTCACTAAGTACGACGGGGCGTCTTGTCCCAAGCTACATCTCAGGTCGTATGTACGGAAGATTCAACCGTACTCAGTGGACAAGAATTTGTGGATCCACTTCTTCCAGGAGAGTCTTTCAGGGACTCATCTCGAATGGTTCTATCAGCTGGATGGGACCAAGGTTCGTAACTGGGAGGAGTTGGCTACTGCTTTCTATAAGCAGTATCAATATAATGCCGACCTTGTCCCTACGCGTACCCAACTCCAGGGTATGTCGTTAGGTTCAAGCGAAGGTTTTAAAGAGTACGCTCAGAAGTGGAGGGATCTGGCTGGCAGGGTGCAGCCTCCATGGACCGATCGGGAGTTGGTAGACATGTTCTTGGGGACCCTATCTGGGCCGTTTTTCCACCATCTTATCGGGAACTCATCTGCAGGGTTTACTGATCTTATTCTGACTGGTGAAAGAATTGAGGCTGGGTTAAAGTCTGGTAAGATTCCGAAGGGTGCATCTACAAGTTCAGAGAAGAAACCCTTCAAAAAGGAGGCTAGTGATGTATATGGCTCCCGGAGACAAGAGAAATCTGAGCGCTGCCAATCTGTCAGTGCGGTAATGATTGCTAAGCCTGCCGCCGCTCCTCAGCCAACCAATCCTCAAAGGGCTGAAAGACCTAGAAGAGAATTCACCCGTTTGAGCATGACCCTATCCCAGATCTTGCCACAGTTACTGTCCACCAATTTAGTGACTGTCAGAGAGGCGCCAAAAGTTGTGAACACTACCTCCCCGAAATACAACCCAAATACTCGTTGTGCTTATCACTCCGATAGCCCGGGGCATTCCACGGATGACTGTTGGGCATTAAGGAATAAGGTGCAAGACCTTATTGACGCGAAAGAGATACAGTTTGAAGCGCCTGAGAGGCCGAATGTGGTTACTGCTCCTATGCCCCAGCATGGAGTAAATGTTGTTGATGAAGAGGTATACGTTGTTTCTGTGGATGATGTAGCTACTCCTTTGAAGACTGTCAAGAGGAACCTACTGCTGGCCGGTTTATTTCCGGGTTGCAGTGAGGGTTGCCTGTTCTGTGTTGTTTCCCTATCTGGTTGTCCCTTGCTGAAGTTAGGCATCCATAGCCTGATGGACAGTAAGGAGATTCTGTTCAAGAAGTCTGTTGTTCAGTTGGTTCCGGTAGAAGAAGTTTCTGTGGTTACCATCTTCAATAATCCAATCAAGGCTCTCCCGAAGAAGCCTATCCAAATCATGACTGTTGCACCTGTTGTTATTACTGTTCCGGGGCCTCTCCCCTACGTATCTGATAAAGCTGTCCCCTGGCACTATGGGGCAGATGTGTATGTGAATGGAATCAAACAAGAGTTCAACACTGGCGCCAGTATATGCGTACCACTGGTCCAGCCAAGGTTACCCGCAGTGGCAGGCTCTTCTCGCCTGACATTGCACCGCCCGCTACTCGAAGACCCCTCCTTATAACACCTACAAGTGTACCTGTTCCTATTGCTGATCAAGTTGTTTCCCCTGCTGTCGAGTCATCTAATGCTCGGGGAAAAGGGATTGAAGTTGAGCCTGCCCGGATGGAGGCACCAATACCTATAAATGCTGAAGCCTCCCAACAAGAAATGGAGGAAATCCTAAAGATAATCAAGAAAAGCGACTTCAATGTTGTGGAACAGCTGGGGCATACGCCCTCCAAGATCTCAATGCTCTCCTTACTACTGTGTTCAGAGGCCCATGCTAAGGCCTTGATCTCATTTCTCAAGACGACCCACGTGCCACAGGAGACATCTGCCGTCCAGTTCACTGATTGCGTAGCAAATCTGACAGCGGACAATGGTTTGGGTTTCTCAGATGCTGACCTGACTGCAAAGGGAAGAGACCACAATGATGCCCTGCATGTCTCTATTGAATGCAGGGGCACTACTCTGGCACATGTGTTGGTGGACACCGATTCTTCCTTGAATGTGTTACCCAAGAAAGCTTTAGACCGTTTGGATTGTGAGGGCCTGGAGCTGAAGCCTAGCAATATTATCGTCAGAGCCTTCGACGGTTCAAAGAGGATGGTCCATGGAGAGGTTGACATTCCTATTCGTGTGGGCTCTCAGGTGTTTGACTCTACCTTTTATGTGATGGATATCCATCCGTCGTATTCTTGTCTGCTGGGTCGACCTTGGATCCACAAAGCTGGGGCAGTGACCTCTACCTTGCACCAGAAGCTGAAGTACCCCGTCAGAGGGAAGATCGTCACTGTGCAAGGAGAGGAAGAGTATATGGTGAGCCATTTGAATTCCTTCAGGTACATTGAGATGGACGGGGAATTTATTGAAACCCCCTTTCAGCATTTCGAAGAGGTACTTCCAATTTCAGCAGCAGCAGAAACAGCGGTCGAAGAGGATGTTCCTTTGAAGATGGCTTCCCTAAAGGATGCCCGGGCTGTGGTTCAGAAAGGTGAATGTACTAACTGGGGCAGGCTTCCCGACTTTACACAGAAAACTGACAAATTTGGACTGGGTTTTACTGCAGAGGGACAGAAGGCTATGCGGAAGGCAAAGACTAGAAGACCTCTTGTGCTCATAACCAATCCAGGAGTGAATGCTGTTGGGGAGGATAATGAAGTGGATGAAGCTGAGTTCAATAGCTGGATCTACCCGACAACTGATGGCGGATTGACCAATTGGATTGCCAAAGACCATACTCCTGTTAATTTTGTTATGCAGTAATAAACTTCTTTGTTTTGTTATTTGTAATAGACAATAAATTGAACTCTATGGCCCGATGTCTTACCCGAGGCACCGTGGTTTCATTTGTGAGGGCATATAAATTGTCATTTCATATATCATGAATGAAAATCTTGGACGTTTTCTCGCATTTCAAATCTTATGCTCCTTTTCTGTCTTTCTTTCCTTTATATATATTTCAAAAAACAGTTGTATTTACACACACTCACTCATACAGGTTTCAATCCACTCTAGATCTCACTGGTAACGACTCTGCTACTGCCAATTATGACTTCGAAAATCCGATCAACTTAGCCGAAGACGAAGGTGAAGATGACTGCGAAGTGCCTGGCGAGCTTGCAAGACTATTACTCCAGGAAGAGAGGGCAATTCAACCACATGAAGAGCCAGTGGAAACAATAAATCTGGGTACCGAAGCAGACAGGAAAGAGGTAAAGATTGGTGCCAACCTAGAGCTCAGCGTGAAGCAACGGTTGACTAAGATGCTACATGATTATATGGAGATATTCGCCTGGTCCTATGAAGACATGCTCGGGTTGGATACCGATATTGTGGTCCATCATTTGCCTACTAAGGAAGACTGCCCTCCGGTTAAACAAAAGGTCCGTCGTATGCGTCCAGAGATGTCTGAGAAGATCAAAGCCGAGGTTATGAAACAGTTCGATGCCGGGTTCCTTGCAGTGACTTCTTATCCTCAGTGGGTTGCTAATGTGTTGCCGGTACCTAAGAAGGACGGTAAGGTCAGAATGTGTGTTGACTACAGGGATCTGAACAGGGCCAGCCCCAAGGATGACTTCCCTTTGCCTCACATTGATGTTCTTGTTGATAATACAGCTCAGCATA
Organism: Vicia faba; assembly: GCA_948472305.1. NCBI lineage: Eukaryota > Viridiplantae > Streptophyta > Magnoliopsida > Fabales > Fabaceae > Vicia > Vicia faba. Next base: position 219,913,156 of record OX451736.1, read on the forward strand.
AGGTGTTCTCTTTCATGGATGGTTTTTCAGGCTACAATCAGATCAAGATGGCTCCTGAAGACATGGAAAAGACTACATTTGTTACTCAGTGGGGCACCTTCTTCTACAAGGTCATGCCTTTTGGACTGAAGAACGCTGGGGCAACTTACCAACGTGCCATGGTTGCCTTATTTCATGACATGATCCATCATGAGATAGAAGTGTATGTTGACGACATGATCGCAAGGTCCCAGACTGAGGAAGAGCACCTAGATCATCTGCAGAAATTGTTTGACCGTCTGAAGTTATACAAGCTGAGGTTGAATCCGAACAAATGCACCTTCGGGGTAAGATCTGGGAAGGTGCTAGGCTTCGTTGTAAGTGATAAAGGTATTCAAGTGGACCCTGCTAAGGTCAAATCTATTCAAGAGATGCCAGTTCCTAAGACAGAGAAAGAGGTCAGAGGCTTTTTAGGACGCCTGAATTATATTGCTCGATTCATCTCACACCTAACTGCTACCTGTGAGCCAATCTTCAAGCTGCTGAGGAAAGATCAGGTAGTACGTTGGAATGATGAATGTCAGGCCGCTTTTGACAGAATCAAGGAGTATCTCCAAGAACCACCCATCCTTATGCCACCGGTTGAAGGGAGACCTCTGATACTATACCTGACAGTACTTGACAATTCAATGGGGTGTGTGCTGGGGCAGCATGACGAGTCTGGCCGAAAAGAGCATGCCATTTATTACCTTAGCAAAAAGTTTACCGACTGTGAGACCCGATACTCACTGCTTGAGAAAACTTGCTGCGTTTTGGTATGGGCTGCTCGCCGGCTGAGACAGTATATGTTGACTCACACTACCTTGTTGATCTCAAAGATGGATCCTATAAAGTACATATTTGAAAAGCCTGCTCTGTCTGGGAGAATTGCAAGATGGCAAATGATCTTGACGGAATACGACATTCAGTACACGACCCAGAAAGCCATCAAAGGAAGTTTATTGGCAGACCACTTGGCACATCAGGCAGTAGATAATTATCAGTCAATGAACTTCGAGTTTCCAGACGAAAGCATCATGATTGTGACTGATTGTGAAGTACCTGGACCGGATGAAGGACCTGAGGAAGGATCCCGATGGTCTATGCACTTTGACGGAGCCTCCAATACTTTGGGTAACGGTATTAGCGCTGTAATCATATCTCCTCAAGGCACTCATACTCCACTCACTGCCCGGCTATGTTTCAACTGTACCAACAACATGGCAGAGTATGAGGCATGCATCATGGGTCATCAAGCTGCGATCGACTTAAGGATCAAGTTTCTGAGTGTCTTCGGAGATTTCGCTCTCGTGATCAATCAGATCAAAGGAGAGTGGGATACGAAACATCCGAATCTTATTCCTTACAGAGAATGTGTGTTGACATTGATCCCCCACTTCACGAAGATAACCTTTGAACACTTTCCAAGAGAAGAGAATCAGTTGGCGGACGCGTTAGCTACAATGTCTTCTATGTTCAAGGTCAAATGGGACAATGAGGCTCCCCGGATCATCATCTGGAAACTGGACGAACCGGCATACTGTTGTGATCTCGAGACTAAGTTGGTGACTGAGAAGCCTTGGTATCATGAAGTGAAGAGATATCTGGAAGCTCAGGAATACCCCGAAGGTGCATCTGTCAATGATAAGAAGTTTCTGAGGAGGTTTGCAGCGAAGTTCTTCCTTAGCAACGGCATCCTGTATAAGCGAAACCATGATTCGACCTTACTGCGTTGTGTGGATAAGACTGAAGCAGAAAGGATCATGGAAGAACTACATGAAGGGACCTTTGGTACACATTCCAGTGGACACACTATGGCGAAGAAAATCCTTCGGGCAGGGTATTTATGGTCCACAATGGAAGCAGACTGTTACCAACATTCCCGGACATGCCATAAATGCCAGATTTATGCAGACAAAGTGCATGTTCCTCCAGTTCCTCTGAATGTGCTGACTGCGCCTTGGCCGTTTGCAATGTGGGGCATAGACATGATCGGTGAGATTAAACCTACGGCATCTAACGGGCATCGCTTCATCCTGGTAGCAATTGATTATTTCACGAAGTGGGTTGAAGCAGCTTCCTACGCTACGGTAACCAAGACTGTTGTGGCACGGTTCATTCTGCATAACCTGATCTGTCGATACGGCGTCCCAGAAAGAATTATTACAGACAATGGTACCAATCTCAATAACAAGATGATCACTGAGCTCTGCGAGCAGTTCAAGATACAGCACCACAATTCTTCTCCTTACAGACCGAAGATGAATGGGGCTGTAGAAGCAGCAAATAAAAATATCAAGAAAATCGTGCAGAAGATGACAGTGACTTATAAGGATTGGCACGAGATGTTACTATTCGCTCTACATGGGTACCGTACCTCAGCCAGGACGTCAACCGGGGCAACTCCTTTCTCCTTGGTCTACGGTATGGAGGCAGTCTTACCGATCGAAGTACAAATACCCTCTCTCCGGATAATGAAGGATGCAAATCTGAACGAAGATGATTGGATCCAGACACGACTTGATCAACTAAACCTTATTGATGAAAAGAGACTTGCTGCTATCTGTCATGGTCAGACGTATCAGAAACGGATGATCAGGGAATTTAACAAAAAGGTCAGACCACAGGAATATCAAGTTGGGGATCTGGTAATCAAGTGAATCATCCTTCCTCAGAGTGATCCAAGGGGCAAATGGACCCCTACGTACGAAGGGCCATTTGTGGTTAAACATGTGTTCTCAGGAGGATCCATGATTCTAACCAACATGGATGGTGACGACCTTCCTCACCCCGCCAATGCAGACATAGTAAAAAGATACTACGCATGAAAAAAGACCCGCTAGGCTGACATGCCTAGGCAAAAATTAGGGCTTCCCGGCGAACCAAAAGGGTTCGGGCAAAATGAAGGGATGAAATGAAAAAATCTGTACACCCGGCAAGTCGAAAACCTGAAAAGGCGGCTTGGGCAAAAATGGGTATCCCGGTGGACTGAAAACCCGAAAGGGCGGTCCAGGCAAAAGTTAGGGATAAAAGCGTAATACTATGTCTCATTGATCACTTTGCATCCAGAGTCCGGTATCTACATCAAGTTCAGACGGCATCGATCAGTCAGCTTCACCTTCAACTAAGGTCATCAAGTGATGAGACGCTCGGAGTTATAAAGGCAATAGCAGAGTTGAAACCCAGTGGGATCATTCATTTCACACAGCTGTTTTATTTTCTCTTGTACAAATTTGTATAAACTCTTTTGTTCGGCGGCGTTCTCTTACTAGGACGTCAGCCTCTTGTACATAAAACGCCTATTTTACAGGCAAATTCAAAATCAATACAAATACACTTTTCAGTTAAAATGGCCAATTGTTTTTCCTTTTCTGTTTTGTTTTGCGAAGAACGTCCAAGGTTCAATTTGTGATATATGCATTGACAATAATTTGCTAACTCATAAATATTTGCATACGAAACAAAGGGTCAATTACAGGTAACATTAGAAACAGGGGCAATAAAGAGTTGTCTAAGCAATCTAATTGCTCCATCCTCCAAGGTACCAAGGTAGGTTCAACTAAAGAACATAACCAGATATCTTAATTCCCCAGAGAGTGAGCCAGCAAGCAGTACACTCTCCTCAAGCTATATTATCAAACCTTAAGGAAGTTGGGTATCCTCCCGCAGATCTCAACATTCCCCAGCAGTATACATGCATTCCTAACAAGCATCCCCGGCAGTCTCGACCTAAAGATTGTTCCCCGGCGGTCTATCAAACATTCAATGGAGTCACTTCCCCGGTACAATTCAAAACTTCCCCAAGAGAGTCCAATCTAGTTCCCCAGGAAAGTTGGAATCCATCTCCCCAAGCAGTAAGCTTATCCCCAGTAGATTCTGGAAGCTTATCCTCACAGAGCACGAACGCGTCGCCCGGCTTTATTCAAAGAGTTATTTCCTTACCAGGATATAACTGGGTTATCCTTAGCCAAAAGCCACAGAAAGGTCGTCGTCAACACAGTTCTTTCTTATCCCCAGCGAAGTCTATTAGCACTTCCAACACAACAAGGGTATCCCCAGCAAGTTATTATCAACATTCCAGCAAAACATCTCTCTCCCCACAGAGTATTGCTTCCGAGCAAGATTGTTAGAGTACTTTTCTCCCCTCAGAGTTATCCATTCGCCAAGTTTATCCCCAACGGAGTTATCTTCTCCTACCGGTATTCTTGCAACTATCATCCCCAGCGGAGGCAAAAGTCTATTCTTTCAACATCAGCCCAGGAGCGACTTCCCGGCACCCGTCAAGGATTTATTTTCCTAAGACGAAAACATAACATTCATAAACATCACATTTCCATACATTATAGCATGCATATCCGCATCACATCTTACAAATCTCATTTATGTTGAGAACATCATTGCTTGATCTATATCATGCATTGCATATGATTGACCTTTACCTTTCAGGAAAAGAGCCAGTTAAAGTTCTCAGCTATATTCAAGACCTTGACCGGTTCAGTTAAATCGACTCCAAAGATTTCTCTGTTTCTTATCCAGTCAATGGCCTTCTCTGGTTCAGTCAGATCGACCCTAAGATCTCCCTGTTTCTTATCCAGTTGAAGACATTTCAAGACCTAGACCGGTTCAGTTAATCGACCCTAAGATTTTCTGTTTCTTATCCAGTCCAAGGCCTTCTCTAGTCCAGCTAAATCGACCCCAAACAGATTTTCCTGATAAAGACTCAGTAGAAGTTATCCAAGATTCTCTCAATGATTGCTATTGAGGTTGTAGTCGCCTATGGTTCTCTCCCCGATACTGCGGAGGTAGTAATCATCCCAAGATTCTCTCAACGATTGCTGTTGAGGTTGAAGTTATCCAAGATTCTCTCAATGATTGCTATTGAGGTTGTAGTCGCCTATGGTTCTCTCCCCGATACTGTGGAGGTAGTAATCATCCCAAGATTCTCTCAACGATTGCTGTTGAGGTTGAAGTTATCCAAGATTCTCTCAATGATTGCTATTGAGGTTGTAGTCGCCTATGGTTCTCTCCCCGATACTACAGAGGTAGTAATCATCCCAAGATTCTCTCAACGATTGCTGTTGAGGTTCAAGTTATCCAAGATTCTCTCAATGATTGCTATTGAGGTTGTAGTCGCCTATGGTTCTCTCCCCGATACTGCAGAGGTAGTAATCATCCCCACATTCGCTCAACGATTGCTGTTGAAGTTGAAGTCGTCCAAGAATCTCTCAATGATTGCTGTTGAGGTGGTAGTCGCCTGTGGTTCTCTCCCCGATACTGTGGAGGTAGTAATCATCCCCAGATTCGCTCAACGATTGCTGTTGAAGTTGAAGTCGTCCAAGATTCTCTCAATGATTGCTGTTGAGGTTGTAGTCGCCTGTGGTTCTCTCCCCGATACTATGGAGGTAGTAATCATCCCCAGATTCGCTCAACGATTGCTGTTGAAGTTGAAGTCGTCCAAGATTCTCTCAATGATTGCTGTTGAGGTTGTAGTCGCCTGTGGTTCTCTCCCCGATACTGCGGAGGTAGTAATCATCCCCAGATTCTCTCAACGATTGCTGTTGAGGTTGAAGTTATCCAAGATTCTCTCAATGTTTGCTATTGAGGTTGTAGTCGCCTATGGTTCTCTCCCCGATACTGTGGAGGTAGTAATCATCCCAAGATTTTCTCAACGATTGCTGTTGAGGTTAAAGTCATCCAAGGTTCTCTCACCGTTCCTGTTGAGGTAGTAACCATCCCTGGTTCATTCATCACCATTTGAAGCTCCAGATCCAGCTCCTGTAACCAGTCAGGACACATCTATACAAAGAATCTGAAGACCAACCCCTGTAACAGGTCAGGTAATCTTTTTTCTTTTGCAGGTACGCAAGTTCTCGCTAAGGAATCTCTTATGCGATTGACATCCAGATGGCATCTATAAGCCCATCCACCATCCATAATCTCTTAGCATGGCATCTATAAGCCCATCATCCTATCCATGATCTCCAAATGGCATCTATAAGCCCATTCCCCACATCACACTACTATGTGAGCGCAAATTTCTAGGCACTCTAGTGTTCAATCATCTTCTACCTTCGGATTACGAAAGGCACGTCAGCCAATCTGCATCCTCAAGTTTAAGAAGATTGAACAGGGGCAACTGTTGTACCCCAAAATTTTCCCTCCCATATTCTTCAAAATTTGCAAAGAGCAAGCTTCAAAATTCCCCAAGGGTTGCACAGTTCAAGGGCCTCCTAAACAGTCAAAATTAGGGTTTTGGTTCTGACAAAGAAAATGAAGTTTCCAAGGGTCCAATCAAGTCCCACATGCTTATAAACATGGTCAAGCATCCTCATACCAAGTTTCAAGACTTACAGCACAAAATGGCACAGTCAAAACCCTAATTGCCCTACAGTCAACTGTAGGGGCAAAATGGTCATTTGACAGTCAAAAGTCCAAATTTTTGGTCAACATCTCATTTTGAAGCCACAAACATCATTTGATCAATGCTTGATCATGATTCTCAAAGCTTGGCTCAAAAATCATCAAGATGCAAAAGTTTCCATATTTGGACAGTTGAAAAAGTCAACTGTAACTTGACCAAGGCATAACTTCCACATGGATTATCAGAAAAATTCCATCCAAAGCTCATTTTGAAGAGAAAGACATTTCCTACAACTCCTCTTCACACTTCAAGTCCAAGAAATGCTCTCACAAAAAGCTATCAATTTCAACATTATAGGTCATTTTCAAAAGTCAACAAAAAGGGACTTTAAGTCAAAGGCCATAACTTGAGATTGGTAAATCAAAATGACATGGGACCAAAGGCATTGGTTAGAGGATTCAAAGACCTTTCCAAAATGTCCAAGAACATGAGCAAAGCTTAAAAATTGAGCAAGTTATGCCTTGTGGAAGTTGGGAAATTTTTGGATATTTTGAAAAGTCAACATTGATTCAAATGACCTAAAAATGCTAATGGGCCTCTTTTTCTTCCACAATTCATCATCCAAGGCATGTGCACGACCATTTGGCCCAAAGGGAAGTTTTTTATCATTTTTATTTATTTATTTGGATTTTTAATTATTAATAATTCATTTAATTAAAATAAATAGGTGAAAAATACTAAACCTAATGTTTTAAATCTTTTTGTGCATAAAATATCTCCAAGATTTCGTGCAAATCAGGTTAGGAAAGAATCAAAGGTAATTGGATATGATTGAGACCAAATATGCTTGAAAAAGATTGAAAACATTATGCATGAAAATCAAATCTTCCATACATCAATTCCTTGATTCCTTGGACAAGAAAACCTACCCTAATCATTCACATATAAGTACTCATGCAAACCCTAATGCATAGGATCTCTCAGCTGCGCCATTCACAAAGAACCAAACTTGAGTTTTTTTGCAAAAGTTGAAAACTGAAAACTAGGTTTTAGGGCTTTTCAAGATCAAAGAACTATCCCATTGGCTTGCTGAGACTTCAAGGAAGGGATTTGGATCAAAACCATAAGCTCTAACACCAAGAAACGTGAGAATAATCGTCCCCTGTACATAAAATTTTTCATATGCTTGCATCATGATTCATGCGTTTTTAATACTTTTTAATGTTTGATTTATGTTTCTTGATTGATTCTGAAGCTAACCCAGTTGTTTGATTGCATTTTTATCACCCATACGCGATTTCACCATTGAAGGATATTAGGGTTCTTCAGCTTTCGAATTAGGGGTTTTTGAATATGGTAAAATTAGAACATCATAATGCCATGAATGGATTCAGCGTGCTTGGACGAAAACAATAGAACCCTCGCGCCTAATTTATGTGGTCGGACGGCCTAATCTCTATTATCAGAAAACGCGTATTTTGGGGGGGTTCAAAACCCCCGCTAACCATCTTTTGTTTCAGGAAAAAAGAACAAAACGGAGAAGATGATGAAGTGGCAAGCTATGGTTGGTTTATTTGAAATTTCGCACTGAAATTCAACTAACCATTGTTTTTACCTTATATTGTTTATTTCTTATTATATATACAAAGCGCACTAAGAGCTCCAGTGGTAGGCGTGTACATTGGTAAACCACAGGACCTGGGTTCGATCCCAGGTCCCCCACTCTCTTTCAATATTTTTTCTCTTAATCTAATCCTATGCAGATTCAATACTAGGGTTCACCATGTTCCCCATATCTGGACTATCCACGTGCCTATTGAGATGAATCAAAGGGCCATAATTGGAGAGTACCATGGATTGCAGTCAACACCTCCACACGCTGGCAAGGAAAGTCAAAAAGGGCCTTAGAACATTGGGCCAGCAATGTTAACAAAGCCTCCCAATTTGGGGACAGACCCCCCATGGTTTGAATTTTCATTCTTTTCTTTATTTTATTTTATTTCAATTATTGTTTTTAATTAATTCCTTTTATTTAATATTTTCATGAAAAACATAAAAACAATATAAAATCAGAAAAAGACAAAAAATAAGTATTTTTATTTAATATTATTTTTTGTAAATAAATAACATTAATTGATTTTAGTTTTAATTTAGGTTTAAATCTTAATATTTTTCTAATAAACTTAAAATTTGTAGAATTAGGGTTTGTATTAATTTTTTATCCCTTTTCTTTTCTTTTCTCTAAATAATTAAATATTTCCTATTACTTTTATAAATCAAAATTGCATGTAAATAATTAGGTTAATTTAGGTTTAACTTTAATACTTTCTTAATAAACTAAAAAACAATTAGAACTAGGGTTAACATTTTAATTTCAATTAACTTTTCTCATTAAAACCATAAATGCAAAAAATATCAAAAAATAATAATTTCTTTTTTCTTTTTAATTTCATTAATTTAATAATTTAATTTAATTTCATTAAAAAGGGTCCAACGCCCTCGTTTCCAATTTTAATTCAATTCGCGTATGTATTTCTTTGTCTTTTAATTTTTTATGTACCTCTCCCAAAGCCGTGTAAATTTAATTTCTCGCACTTTATTTCTTTATTTATTTTTTCTGTCAAATCGGGTCCTGGATTTTAATTTGGCGATGTGGACCCGCGCCTTTGTAATAGTTTAGAATTTTATCTTTCTCGCAATTTTTAACTGTTAAATAAATGCATGCAAGAATGAATGATAAATTAAAAACAAACGCATAGAACACTTTGACATGACAAGACAAAAATAACTGAACATGACACACAAATCACACACCACCCCTAGGGTACGCCTCACTGTTGCCTTGCCTCGAAAGGTGATCGTCGAGTAGAGGATGTCTTAGTAAGTCCTCATGATCCGGGAACCTGGCATGAGGGTAGCTTCTAAGGTGTCTTCCTATTGCTCCGGTGATCACCACGTCCCGAACCTCGAATTGACCCGAACACCTCCAATGGTGGTGCTACCTACCTCTCAATGGTGGGATGGCACTACTTTAAAGGACATTTACACAGACGAATTCCTTAGGGTAGGTAGACGACTCTAGATACTTGCTCTAAATTTCAAAACAAATCAAAAATACTTTTCACACCAACACATTTTCAAAAAGCTTTCGAAAGCATTTTTTCAAACACTCTTGAGGACCGATACAAGAGTCGAACTGGAATTTTCAAAGAAACTTTTTAAAACCCACATTGAAAAGCAAACAAACCATTTTTGAAAACACAATGAGCAAGTATCTAAGAGTCCATGGATAACCATGGATAGAAAGGGTGCTAACACCTTCCCTTTCTATAACCTACCTCCCGAACCGAGAGCAATCTCTATAAGGAATTTTTCTGTGCTTTTGTCCTTTCCATTTGGAGAAAATAAAAGACGGTGGCGACTCTTGCTTCCGCGACATTTTGCGAACCAGCGTTAAACAGTCAGTTCCAGATCCACCGATCACAGAACTGGCGACTCTGCTGGGGACTCTTTATAAAGTGAGGTGTACCTTAGGGATAGTTCATAACTGTGTTTTCAATTGTATTGATTTGCTTGCTTTAAATTGTGGGTTGCATGGGAGTTACATAGATCCTAACCCGGATCTGGGGATACCCTGTTTAGGTAGCATAAGCTGTGAGGGACCTGTCCGGCGTAGACCGACACGGGTGAAGCAGTGGCTACGTTGGTGTGGCACCTTGGTCTGTACCGATATCCCTTGTGTTGCAACGAGGAGAATATGGGTCTTCTGAGGAGTCATTAAGCACCAACAACCTTAGAACCTTAAATGACACAACTTGGCCATTAGAACAGTAGCAGTATGCTACGCCCATTGAGGCTAAACTCTCGCGATGGTTCTGGCTGCAAGAAAAGATTGCGATGCTGGAGTTATGACCGATTGAGGGTAGTCAATGATATTGGGATACTCTAAGAACCCGGTTACTTTTATAGGATAGGTATGAACCAACAAACTGAAAGAGGGTAATACCTAGACCTCATGCTGGCCTAAACTTTAAGGGTCTGTCTTGTGTGACTTGTGTGCCTTACCATGTTTGCCTTTGTATCTATTTGTGGTGTGCTTTATCATAACATTATAACATCATGAGCATTGCATGCATCCTGCATAAGGACTGACCATTTCAAAGACAAGAGGGTTTCACCTTTGCTCTGTTTTGTAGGACATCATGATGCCTGTGCGAAGGAATACTATCCGGTTCAACTTTGTTCACTCACCTGAGTTGCTTGAAGAGTTGGTTAGCAGAATTCCAAATACCACTTCCTTCATTCAGAGGCATGGTTCTCTTCTCAGTTTAGTCACTGCAAAGCGGGATCAACAGTTGATGAGTGTTTTGACCCAGTTCTATGACCCTCTGTACCAGTGCTTCACCTTTCAAGACTTCCAGCTGGTCCTACCCTGGAAGAGTTCTCTGATTTGCTTGGTATCCCTATCTTGGATCAGACTCCCTTTACTGGTTGGGAAAAGACCCTCAGGCTTGAGGATGTTGCTGCAGCTCTTCCCTTGACACATCAAGAGGTAACAGACAACTGGGTGACTAGAAGCGGAGTTAAGGGTTTCTTGGCCAAGTTTCTGATTGGTAAAGCTAACAGTTTATGGAATGACCTGGACTTTAGGGCATATGAAGACATCTTGGCTCTCTTAATCTATGGGTTAGTTTTGTTTCCCAATCCTGACAACTTCATCAATGTCACTGCCATAAGGATCTTTATGTCTCGGAATCCTGTGCCCACTCTCCTGGGCGACATCTTGCAACAACTTCATGCTCGTACTACCCGAAGACGAGGAACCCTATGGTGTTGTATCCCTTTGATGGTGAGGTGGTTTATTTCGCACCTCCCTAAGTTCGTACTGAAGAACCAAGAAGGAAGAGGTTGGGCTCATAGGTTAATGTCTCTCACCGACAAAGACATCATTTGGACTTGCAGAGGTTTGGATGAGATAGCTGTTATTGATCGATGCGGGGAATACCCTAATGTTCCTCTGATTGGTACCCAAGGAGGAATCTCTTACAATCCATGTCTAGCACTCCGTCAGTTTGGAAGAGCCAGAAGAGCAGGGCCTCATGAAATGTTGGTGCCTCGCATCAGTTTTGAGTTTCAGGTGGATAGTGACGAGCTGCGTCGTAGGTTCATCAAGGCTTGGGACAAAGTTCATAAAGATGACCCACAAGAGTTGGGGCCAAAGACTTCTTTACCTATGGAAGCCTACTACAAATGGGTTCGCATCCGTGCTCAGAAGTTAGGTATGCCGTATGAAGCTGTCAGACCCGTCATTCTTGAGTGTCCTGACAAAGATGGTGTTCCTCCAACTGTCCTTCCTCCTCAGATACCTACTGATTATGAGACATTAAAGAGGTCTTGGTCGCAACTGTGAGAAGAACGGGATTCTTACCGGGAAAAGTTCAACGAGCAGGAATTGAAGATCCAAAAGCTGATGAAGCAGTTGGAGAATGAGCGAGCTCTGAATGACTACATCCGTACTGAGAAGAGGAGACCATGGGATCAATAAGGAGCTCTGGATGTTCTTTTACGGTTTTATTTCCCTTTTCAGTATTTCCCTTTCATGTAAACGCCTAAAGGCAACCTGTTGAATAATTTCAGTTTCAAAGTTGAATCTAATGAAGTGTGTTCCTTTTTGTTTACAAAGTTGATTCCCGATTGTCTTTGAAAACATAAATCATACGCATTCCATTCATCATGTGCATAGCAGGTTTTCTTCTTTTCAGGTTGCTTACTGTTCTTCGCTGTTTATTTCAGCATCATGAATCCTGACTCGTCATCAACTGAGATGTCCATCAAAGATCTTCAGGCGCAGAATGCGCAATTTCAGGAATTAATCATGGGTTTGGCTCAGGGCCAAGAAGAGCTGAAGGCTCTGCTCCTGAAGAAGGAGAAGAAGAAGAAGAGAAGAACTGTTCTGTTCAACTCGGGCCGAAGGTTTGGCAACATTCTACAGAATGAAGAGGCTGGTTCTTCCATAGGCAAGGGTACTCCTCAAGAGGGAAAAGGTCCTAGTCCGGTAGTCTCCGACAACGAGACTGATTTTGATGAGGAACAGTATCCTCCTGCAGAAGACAGATATAAGCAATTGGAGGACAGGTTGAATGCTATGGAAATCCAACAAGTGCCGGGGCTGGATTTTGGAGATTTGGGTTTGTCTACTGGCGTGATTATTCCTCGTAATTTCAAAGCACCATCTTTCAGTAAGTACGACGGGGCGTCTTGTCCCAAGCTACATCTCAGGTCGTATGTACGGAAGATTCAACCGTACTCAGTGGACAAGAATTTGTGGATCCACTTCTTCCAGGAGAGTCTTTCAGGGACTCATCTCGAATGGTTCTATCATCTGGGTGGGACCAAGGTTCGTAACTGGGAGGAGTTGGCTACTGCTTTCTATAAGCAGTATCAATATAATGCCGTCCTTGTCCCTACGCGTACCCAACTCCAGGGTATGTCGTTAGGTTCAAGCGAAGGTTTTAAAGAGTACGCTCAGAAGTGGAGGGATCTGGCTGGCAGGGTGCAGCCTCCATTGACCGATCGGGAGTTGGTAGACATGTTCTTGGGGACCCTATCTAGGCCGTTTTTCCACCATCTTATCGGGAACTCATCTGCAGGGTTTACTGATCTTATTCTGACTGGTGAAAGAATTGAGGCTGTGTTAAAGTCTAGTAAGATTCTGAAGGGTGCATCTACAAGTTCAGAGAAGAAACCCTTCAAAAAGGAGGCTAGTGCTGTATATGGCTCCCGGAGACAAGAGAAATCTGAGCGCCGCCAATCTGTCAGTGCAGTAATGATTGTTAAGCCTGTCGCCGCTCCTCAGCCAACCAATCCTCAAAGGGCTGAAAGACCTAGAAGAGAATTCACCCATTTGAGCATGACCCTATCCCAGATCTTGCCACAGTTACTGTCCACCAATTTAGTGACTGTCAGAGAGGCGCCAAAAGTTGTGAACACTGCCTCCCCGAAATACAACCCAAATGCTCGTTGTGCTTATCACTCCGATAGCCCGGGGCATTCCACTGATGACTGTTGGGCATTAAGGAATAAGGTGCAAGACCTTATTGACGCGAAAGAGATACAGTTTGAAGCGCCTGAGAGGCCGAATGTGGTTACTGCTCCTATGCCCCAGCATGGAGTAAATGCTGTTGATGAAGAGGTATACGATGTTTCTGTGGATGATGTAGCTACTCCTTTGAAGACTGTCAAGAGGAACCTACTGCTGGCCGGTTTATTTCCGGGTTGCAGTGAGGGTTGCCTGTTCTGTGCTGTTTCCCTATCTGGTTGTCCCTTGTTGAAGTTAGGCATCCAAAGCCTGATGGACAGTAAGGAGATTCTGTTCAAGAAGTCTGCTGTTCAGTTTGTTCCGGTAGAAGAAGTTTCTGTGGTTACCATCTTCAATAATCCAATCAAGGCTCTCCCGAAGAAGCCTATCCAAATCATGACTGTCGCACCTGTTGTTATTACTGTTTCGGGCCTCTCCCCTACGTATCTGATAAAGCTGTCCCCTGGCACTATGGGGCAGATGTGTATGTGAATGGAATCAAACAAGAGTTCAACACTGGCGCCAGTATCTGCATATCACTGGTGCAGCCAAGGTTACCCGCAGTGGCAGGCTCTTCTCGCCTGACATTGCACCGCCCGCTACTCGAAGACCCCTCCTTATAACACCTACAAGTGTACCTGTTCCTATTGCTGATCAAGTTGTTTCCCCTGCTGCCGAGTCATCTAATGCTCGGGGAAAAGGGATTGAAGTTGAGCCTGCCCGGATGGAGGCACCAATACCTATAAATGCTGAAGCCTCCCAACAAGAAATGGAGGAAATCCTAAAGATAATCAAGAAAAGCGACTTCAATGTTGTGGAACAGCTGGGGCATACGCCCTCCAAGATCTCAATGCTCTCCTTACTACTGTGTTCAGAGGCCCATGCTAAGGCCTTGATCTCATTTCTCAAGACGGCCCACGTGCCATAGGAGACATCTGCCGTCCAGTTCACTGATTGCGTAGCAAATCTGACAACGGACAATGGCTTGGGTTTCTCAGATGCTGACCTGACTGCAAAGGGAAGAGACCACAATGATGCCCTGCATGTCTCTATTGAATGCAGGGGCACTACTCTGGCACATGTGTTGGTGGACACCGGTTCTTCCTTGAATGTGTTACCCAAGAAAGCTTTAGACCGTTTGGATTGTGAGGGCCTGGAGCTGAAGCCTAGCAATATTATCGTCAGAGCCTTCGACGGTTCAAAGAGGATGGTCCATGGAGAGGTTGACATTCCTATTCGTGTGGGCTCTCAGGTGTTTGACTCTACCTTTTATGTGATGGATATCCGTCCGTCGTATTCTTGTCTGCTGGGTCGACCTTGGATCCACAAAGCTGGGGCAGTGACCTCTACCTTGCACCAGAAGCTGAAGTACCCCGTCAGAGGGAAGATCGTCACTGTGCAAGGAGAGGAAGAGTATATGGTGAGCCATTTGAATTCCTTCAGGTACATTGAGATGGACGGGGAATTTATTGAAACCCCCTTTCAGCATTTCGAAGAGGTACTTCCAATTTCAGCAGCAGCAGAAACAGCGGTCGAAGAGGATGTTCCTTTGAAGATGGCTTCCCTAAAGGATGCCCGGGCTGTGGTTCAGAAAGGTGAATGTACTAACTGGGGCAGGCTTCCCGACTTTACACAGAAAACTGACAAATTTGGACTGGGTTTTACTGCAGAGGGACAGAAGGCTATGCGGAAGGCAAAGACTAGAAGACCTCTTGGCTCATAACCAATCCAGGAGTGAATGTTGTTGGGGAGGATAATGAAGTGGATGAAGCTGAGTTCAATAGCTGGATCTACCCGACAACTGATGGCGGATTGACCAATTGGATTGCCAAAGACCATACTCCTGTTACTTTTGTTACGCAGTAATAAACTTCTTTGTTTTGTTATTTGTAATAGACAATAAATTGAACTCTATGGCCCGGTGTCTTACCCGAGGCACCGTGGTTTCATTTGTGAGGGCATATAAATTGTCATTTCATATATCATGAATGAAAATCTTGGACGTTTTCTCGCATTTCAAATCTTATGCTCCTTTTCTGTCTTTCTTTCCTTTATATATATTTCAAAAAACAGCTGTATTTACACACACTCACTCATACAGGTTTCAATCCACTCTGGATCTCACTGGTAACGACTCTGCTACTGCCAATTATGACTTCGAAAATCCGATCAACTTAGCCGAAGACGAAGGTGAAGATGACTGCGAAGTGCCTGGCGAGCTTGCAAGACTATTACTCCAGGAAGAGAGGGCAATTCAACCACATGAAGAGCCAGTGGAAACAATAAATCTAGGTACTGAAGCAGACAGGAAAGAGGTAAAGATTGGTGCCAACCTAGAGCTCAGCGTGAAGCAACGGTTGACTAAGATGCTACATGATTATATGGAGATATTCGCCTGGTCCTATGAAGACATGCCCGGGTTGGATACCGATATTGTGGTCCATCATTTGCCTACTAAGGAAGAATGCCCTCCGGTTAAACAAAAGGTCTGTCGTATGCGTCCAGAGATGTCTGAGAAGATCAAAGCCGAGGTTATGAAACAGTTTGATGCCGGGTTCCTTGCAGTGACTTCTTATCCTCAGTGGGTTGCTAATGTGGTGCCGGTACCTAAGAAGGACGATAAGGTCAGAATGTGTGTTGACTACAGGGATCTGAACAGGGCCAGCCCCAAGGATGACTTCCCTTTGCCTCACATTGATGTTCTTGTTGATAATACAGCTCAGCATAAGGTGTTCTCTTTCATGGATGGTTTTTCAGGCTACAATCAGATCAAGATGGCTCCTGAAGACATGGAAAAGACTACATTTGTTACTCAGTGGGGCACCTTCTGCTACAAGGTCATGCCTTTTAGACTGAAGAACGCTGGGTCAACTTACCAACGTGCCATGGTTGCCTTATTTCATGACATGATCCATCATGAGATAGAAGTGTATGTTGACGACATGATCGCAAGGTCCCAGACTGAGGAAGAGCACCTAGATCATCTGCAGAAATTGTTTGACCGTCTGAAGTTATACAAGCTGAGGTTGAATCCGAACAAATGCACCTTCGGGGTAAGATCTGGGAAGTTGCTAGGCTTCGTTGTAAGTGATAAAGGTATTCAAGTGGACCCTGCTAAGGTCAAAGCTATTCAAGAGATGCCAGTTCCTAAGACAGAGAAAGAGGTCAGAGGCTTTTTAGGACGCCTGAATTATATTGCTCGATTCATCTCACACCTAACTGCTACCTGTGAGCCAATCTTCAAGCTGCTGAGGAAAGATCAGGTAGTACGTTGGAATGATGATTGTCAGGCCGCTTTTGACAGAATCAAGGAGTATCTCCAAGAACCACCCATCCTTATGCCACCGGTTGAAGGGAGACCTCTGATACTATACCTGACAGTACTTGACAATTCAATGGGGTGTGTGTTGGGGCAGCATGACGAGTCTGGCCGAAAAGAGCATGCCATTTATTACCTTAGCAAAAAGTTTACCGACTGTGAGACCCGATACTCACTGCTTGAGAAAACTTGCTGCATTTTGGTATGGGCTGCTCGCCGGCTGAGACAGTATATGCTGACTCACACTACCTTGTTGATCTCAAAGATGGATCCTATAAAGTACATATTTGAAAAGCCTGCTCTGTCTGGGAGAATTGCAAGATGGCAAATGATCTTGACGGAATACGACATTCAGTACACGACCCAGAAAGCCATCAAAGGAAGTGTATTGGCAGACCACTTGGCACATCAGGCAGTAGATGATTATCAGTCAATGAACTTCGAGTTTCCAGACGAAAGCATCATGATTGTGACTGATTGTGAAGTACCTGGACCGGATGAAGGACCTGAGGAAGGATCCCGATGGTCTATGCACTTTGACGGAGCCTCCAATACTTTGCGTAACGGTATTGGCGCTGTAATCATATCTCCTCAAGGCACTCATACTCCACTCACTGCCCGGCTATGTTTCAACTGTACCAACAACATGGCAGAGTATGAGGCATGCATCATGGGTCTTCAAGCTGCGATCGACTTAAGGATCAAGTTTCTGAGTGTCTTCGGAGATTCCGCTCTCGTGATCAATCAGATCAAAGGAGAGTGGGATACGAAACATCCGAATCTTATTCCTTACAGAGAATGTGTGTTGACATTGATCCCCCACTTCACGAAGATAACCTTTGAACACTTTCCAAGAGAAGAGAATCAGTTGGCGGACGCGTTAGCTACAATGTCTTCTATGTTCAAGGTCAAATGGGACAATGAGGCTCCCCGGATCATCATCTGGAAACTGGACGAACCGGCATACTGTTGTGATCTCGAGACTAAGTTGGTGACTGAGAAGCCTTGGTATCATGAAGTGAAGAGATATCTGGAAGCTCAGGAATACCCCGAAGGTGCATCTGTCAACGATAAGAAGTTTCTGAGGAGGTTTGCAGCGAAGTTCTTCCTTAGCAACGACATCCTGTATAAGCGAAACCATGATTCGACCTTATTGCGTTGTGTGGATAAGACTGAAGCAGAAAGGATCATGGAAGAACTACATGAAGGGACCTTTGGTACACATTCCAGTGGACACACTATGGCGAAGAAAATCCTTCGGGCAGGGTATTTCTGGTCCACAATGGAAGCAGACTGTTACCAACATTCCCGGACATGCCATAAATGCCAGATTTATGCAGACAAAGTGCATGTTCCTCCAGTTCCTTTGAATGTGATGACTGCGCCTTGGCCGTTTGCAATGTGGGGCATAGACATGATCGGTGAGATTAAACCTACGGCATCTAACGGGCATCACTTCATCCTGGTAGCAATTGATTATTTCACGAAGTGGGTTGAAGCAGCTTCCTACGCTACGGTAACCAAGACTGTTGTGGCACGGTTCATTCGGCATAACCTGATCTGTCGATACGGTGTCCCAGAAAGAATTATTACAGACAACGGTACCAATCTCAATAACAAGATGATCACTGAGCTCTGCGAGCAGTTCAAGATACAGCACCACAATTCTTCTCCTTACAGACCGAAGATGAATGGGGCTGTAGAAGCAGCAAATAAAAATATCAAGAAAATCGTGCAGACGATGACGGTGACTTATAAGGATTGGCACGAGATGTTACCGTTCGCTCTACATGGGTACCGTACCTCAGCCAGGACGTCAACCGGGGCAACTCCTTTCTCCTTGGTCTACGGTATGGAGGCAGTCTTACCGATCGAAGTGCAAATACCCTCTCTCCGGATAATGAAGGATGCAAATCTGAACGAAGATGATTGGATCCAGACACGACTTGATCAACTAAACCTTATTGATGAAAAGAGACTTGCTGCTATCTGTCATGGTCAGACGTATCAGAAACGGATGATCAGGGCATTTAACAAAAAGGTCAGACCACAGGAATATCAAGTTGGGGATCTGGTAATCAAGCGAATCATCCTTCCTCAGAGTGATCCAAGGGGCAAATGGACCCCTACGTACGAAGGGCCATTTGTGGTTAAACATGTGTTCTCAGGAGGAGCCATGATTCTAACCAACATGGATGGTGACGACCTTCCTCACCCCGCCAATGCAGACATAGTAAAAAGATACTACGCATGAAAAAAGACCCGCTAGGCTGACATGCCTAGGCAAAAATTAGGGCTTCCCGGCGAACCAAAAGGGTTCGGGCAAAATGAAGGGATGAAATGAAAAAATCTGTACACCCGGCAAGTCGAAAACCTGAAAAGGCGGCTTGGGCAAAAATGGGTATCCCGGTGGACTGAAAACCCGAAAGGGCGGTCCAGGCAAAAGTTAGGGATAAAAGCGTAATACTATGTCTCATTGATCACTTTGCATCCAGAATCCGGTATCTACATCAAGTTCAGACGGCATCGATCAGTCAGCTTCACCTTCAACTAAGGTCATCAAGTGATGAGACGCTCGGAGTTATAAAGGCAATAGCAGAGTTGAAACCCAGTGGGATCATTCATTTCACACAGCTGTTTTATTTTCTCTTGTACAAATTTGTATAAACTCTTTTGTTCGGCGGCGTTCTCTTACTAGGACGTCAGCCTCTTGTACATAAAACGCCTATTTTACAGGCAAATTCAAAATCAATACAAATACACTTTTCAGTTAAAATGGCCAATTGTTTTTCCTTTTCTGTTTTGTTTTGCGAAGAACGTCCAAGGTTCAATTTGTGATATATGCATTGACAATAATTTGCTAACTCATAAATATTTGCATACGAAACAAAGGGTCAATTACAGGTAACATTAGAAACAGGGGCAATAAAGAGTTGTCTAAGCAATCTAATTGCTCCATCCTCCAAGGTACCAAGGTAGGTTCAACTAAAGAACATAACCAGATATCTTAATTCCCCAGAGAGTGAGCCAGCAAGCAGTACACTCTCCTCAAGCTATATTATCAAACCTTAAGGAAGTTGGGTATCCTCCCGCAGATCTCAACATTCCCCAGCAGTATACATGCATTCCTAACAAGCATCCCCGGCAGTCTCGACCTAAAGATTGTTCCCCGGCGGTCTATCAAACATTCAATGGAGTCACTTCCCCGGTACAATTCAAAACTTCCCCAAGAGAGTCCAATCTAGTTCCCCAGGAAAGTTGGAATCCATCTCCCCAAGCAGTAAGCTTATCCCCAGTAGATTCTGGAAGCTTATCCTCGCAGAGCACAAACGCGTCGCCCGGCTTTATTCAAAGAGTTATTTCCTTACCAGGATATAACTGGGTTATCCTTAGCCAAAAGCCACGGAAAGGTCGTCGTCAACACAGTTCTTTCTTATCCCCAGCGAAGTCTATTAGCACTTCCAACACAACAAGGGTATCCCCAGCAAGTTATTATCAACATTCCAGCAAAACATATCTCTCCCCACAGAGTATTGCTTCCCAGCAAGATTGTTAGAGTACTTTTCTCCCCGCAGAGTTATCCATTCGCCAAGTTTATCCCCAACGGAGTTATCTTCTCCTACCGGTATTCTTGCAACTATCATCCCCAGCGGAGGCAAAAGTCTATTCTTTCAACATCAGCCCAGGAGCGACTTCCCGGCACCCGTCAAGGATTTATTTTCCTAAGACGAAAACATAACATTCATAAACATCACATTTCCATACATTTTAGCATGCATATCCGCATCACATCTTACAAATCTCATTTATGTTGAGAACATCATTGCTTGATCTATATCATGCATTGCATATGATTGACCTTTACCTTTCAGGAAAAGAGCCAGTTAAAGTTCTCAGCTATATTCAAGACCTTGACCGGTTCAGTTAAATCGACTCCAAAGATTTCTCTGTTTCTTATCCAGTCAAAGGCCTTCTCTGGTTCAGTCAGATCGACCCTAAGATCTCCCTGTTTCTTATCCAGTTGAAGACATTTCAAGACCTAGACCGGTTCAGTTAATCGACCCTAAGATTTTCTGTTTCTTATCCAGTCCAAGGCCTTCTCTAGTCCAGCTAAATCGACCCCAAACAGATTTTCCTGATAAAGACTCAGTAGAAGTTATCCAAGATTCTCTCAATGATTGCTATTGAGGTTGTAGTCGCCTATGGTTCTCTCCCCGATACTGCGGAGGTAGTAATCATCCCAAGATTCTCTCAACGATTGCTGTTGAGGTTGAAGTTATCCAAGATTCTCTCAATGATTTCTATTGAGGTTGTAGTCGCCTATGGTTCTCTCCCCGATACTGCGGAGGTAGTAATCATCCCAAGATTCTCTCAACGATTGCTGTTGAGGTAGAAGTTATCCAAGATTCTCTCAATGATTGCTATTGAGGTTGTAGTCGCCTATGGTTCTCCCCCCGATACTACAGAGGTAGTAATCATCCCAAGATTCTCTCAACGATTGTTGTTGAGGTTGAAGTTATCCAAGATTCTCTCAATGATTGCTATTGAGGTTGTAGTCGCCTATGGTTCTCTCCCCGATACTGCGGAGGTAGTAATCATCCCCACATTCGCTCAACGATTGCTGTTGAAGTTGAAGTCGTCCAAGATTCTCTCAATGATTGCTGTTGAGGTGGTAGTCGCCTGTGGTTCTCTCCCCGATACTGCGGAGGTAGTAATCATCCCCAGATTCGCTCAACGATTGCTGTTGAAGTTGAAGTCGTCCAAGATTCTCTCAATGATTGCTGTTGAGGTTGTAGTCGCCTGTGGTTCTCTCCCCGATACTATGGAGGTAGTAATCATCCCCAGATTCGCTCAACGATTGCTGTTGAAGTTGAAGTCGTCCAAGATTCTCTCAATGATTGCTGTTGAGGTTGTAGTCGCCTGTGGTTCTCTCCCCGATACTGCGGAGGTAGTAATCATCCCCAGATTCTCTCAACGATTGCTGTTGAGGTTGAAGTTATCCAAGATTCTCTCAATGTTTGCTATTGAGGTTGTAGTCGCCTATGGTTCTCTCCCCGATACTGTGGAGGTAGTAATCATCCCAAGATTTTCTCAACGATTGCTGTTGAGGTTAAAGTCATCCAAGGTTCTCTCACCGTTCCTGTTGAGGTAGTAACCATCCCTGGTTCATTCATCACCATTTGAAGCTCCAGATCCAGCTCCTGTAACCAGTCAGGACACATCTATACAAAGAATCTGAAGACCAACCCCTGTAACAGGTCAGGTAATCTTTTTTCTTTTGCAGGTACGCAAGTTCTCGCTAAGGAATCTCTTATGCGATTGACATCCAGATGGCATCTATAAGCCCATCCACCATCCATAATCTCTTAGCATGGCATCTATAAGCCCATCATCCTATCCATGATCTCCAAATGGCATCTATAAGCCCATTCCCCACATCACACTACTATGTGAGCGCAAATTTCTAGGCACTCTAGTGTTCAATCATCTTCTACCTTCGGATTACGAAAGGCACGTCAGCCAATCTGCATCCTCAAGTTTAAGAAGATTGAACAGGGGCAACTGTTGTACCCCAAAATTTTCCCTCCCATATTCTTCAAAATTTGCAAAGAGCAAGCTTCAAAATTCCCCAAGGGTTGCACAGTTCAAGGGCCTCCTAAACAGTCAAAATTAGGGTTTTGGTTCTGACAAAGAAAATGAAGTTTCCAAGGGTCCAATCAAGTCCCACATGCTTATAAACATGGTCAAGCATCCTCATACCAAGTTTCAAGACTTACAGCACAAAATTGCACAGTCAAAACCCTAATTGCCCTACAGTCAACTGTAGGGGCAAAATGGTCATTTGACAGTCAAAAGTCCAAATTTTTGGTCAACATCTCATTTTGAAGCCACAAACATCATTTGATCAATGCTTGATCATGATTCTCAAAGCTTGGCTCAAAAATCATCAAGATGCAAAAGTTTCCATATTTGGACAGTTGAAAAAGTCAACTGTAACTTGACCAAGGCATAACTTCCACATGGATTATCAGAAAAATTCCATCCAAAGCTCATTTTGAAGAGAAAGACATTTCCTACAACTCCTCTTCACACTTCAAGTCCAAGAAATGCTCTCACAAAAAGCTATCAATTTCAACATTATAGGTCATTTTCAAAAGTTAACAAAAAGGGACTTTAAGTCAAAGGCCATAACTTGATATTGGTAAATCAAAATGACATGGGACCAAAGTAATTGGTTATAGGATTCAAAGACCTTTCCAAAATGTCCAAGAACATGAGCAAAGCTTAAAAATTGAGCAAGTTATGCCTTGTGGAAGTTGGGTAATTTTTGGATATTTTGAAAAGTCAACATTGATTCAAATGACCTAAAAATGCTAATGGGCCTCTTTTTCTTCCACAATTCATCATCCAAGGCATGTGCACGACCATTTGGCCCAAAGGGAAGTTTTTTATCATTTTTATTTATTTATTTGGATTTTTAATTATTAATAATTCATTTAATTAAAATAAATAGGTGAAAAATACTAAACCTAATGTTTTAAATCTTTTTGTGCATAAAATATCTCCAAGATTTCGTGCAAATCAGGTTAGGAAAGAATCAAAGGTAATTGGATATGATTGAGACCAAATATGCTTGAAAAAGATTGAAAACATTATGCATGAAAATCAAATCTTCCATACATCAATTCCTTGATTCCTTGGACAAGAAAACCTACCATAATCATTCACATATAAGTACTCATGCAAACCCTAATGCATAGGATCTCTCAGTTGCGCCATTCACAAAGAACCAAACTTGAGTTTTTTTGCAAAAGTTGAAAACTGAAAACTAGGTTTTAGGGCTTTTCAAGATCAAACAACTATCCCATTGGCTTGCTGAGACTTCAAGGAAGGGATTTGGATCAAAACCATAAGCTCTAACACCAAGAAACGTGAGAATAATCGTCCCCTGTACAGAAAATTTTTCATATGCTTGCATCATGATTCATGCGTTTTTAATACTTTTTAATGTTTGATTTATGTTTCTTGATTGATTCTGAAGCTAACCCAGTTGTTTGATTGCATTTTTATCATCCATACGCGATTTCACCATTGAAGGATATTAGGGTTCTTCAGCTTTCGAATTAGGGGTTTTTGAATATGGTAAAATTATAACATCATAATGCCATGAATGGATTCAGCGTGCTTGGACGAAAACAATAGAACCCTCGCGCCTAATTTATGTGGCCGAACGGCCTAATCGCTATTATCAGAAAACGCGTATTTTGGGGGGGTTCAAAACCGCCGCTAACCGTCTTTTGTTTCAGGAAAAAAGAACAAAACGGAGAAGATGATGAAGTGGCAAGCTATGGTTGGTTTATTTGAAA
This sequence comes from Vicia faba, assembly GCA_948472305.1. Classification (NCBI taxonomy): domain Eukaryota; kingdom Viridiplantae; phylum Streptophyta; class Magnoliopsida; order Fabales; family Fabaceae; genus Vicia; species Vicia faba. Next base: position 219,937,299 of record OX451736.1, read on the forward strand.
TTTCGCGCTGAAATTCAACCCACCATTGTTTTTACCTTATATTGTTTATTTCTTATTATATATACAAAGCGCACTAAGAGCTCCAGTGGTAGGCGTGTACATTGGTAAACCACAGGACCTGGGTTCGATCCCAGGTCCCCCACTCTCTTTCAATATTTTTTCTCTTAATCTAATCCTATGCAGATTCAATACTAGGGTTCACCATGTTCCCTATATCTGGACTATCCACGTGCCTATTGAGATGAATCAAAGGGCCATAATTGGAGAGTACCATGGATTGCAGTCAACACCTCCACACGCTGGCAAGGAAAGTCAAAAAGGGCCTTAGAACCTTGGGCCAGCAATGTTAACAAAGCCTCCCAATTTGGGGACAAACCCCCCATGGTTTGAATTTTCATTCTTTTCTTTATTTTATTTTATTTCAATTATTGTTTTTAATTAATTCCTTTTATTTAATATTTTCATGAAAAACATAAAAACAATATAAAATCAGAAAAAGACAAAAAATAAGTATTTTTATTTAATATTATTTTTTGTAAATAAATAACATTAATTGATTTTAGTTTTAATTTAGGTTTAAATCTTAATATTTTTCTAATAAACTTAAAATTTGTAGAATTAGGGTTTGTATTAATTTTTTATCCCTTTTCTTTTCTTTTCTCTAAATAATTAAATATTTCCTATTACTTTTATAAATCAAAATTGCATGTAAATAATTAGGTTAATTTAGGTTTAACTTTAATACTTTCTTAATAAACTAAAAAACAATTAGAACTAGGGTTAACATTTTAATTTCAATTAACTTTTCTCATTAAAACCATAAATGCAAAAAATCTCAAAAAATAATAATTTCTTTTTTCTTTTTAATTTCATTAATTTAATAATTTAATTTAATTTCATTAAAAAGGGTCCAACGCCCTCGTTTCCAATTTTAATTCAATTCGCGTATGTATTTCTTTGTCTTTTAATTTTTTATGTACCTCTCCCAAAGCCGTGTAAATTTAATTTCTCGCACTTTATTTCTTTATTTATTTTTTCTGTCAAATCGGGTCCTGGATTTTAATTTGGCGATATGGACCCGCGCCTTTGTAATAGTTTAGAATTTTATCTTTCTCGCAATTTTTAACTGTTAAATAAATGCATGCAAGAATGAATGATAAATTAAAAACAAACGCATAGATCACTTTGACATGACAAGACAAAAATAACTGAACATGACACACAAATCACACACCACCCCTAGGGTACGCCTCACTGTTGCCTTGCCTCGAAAGGTGATCGTCGAGTAGAGGATGTCTTAGTAAGTCCTCATGATCCGGGAACCTGGCATGAGGGTAGCTTCTAAGGTGTCTTCCTATTGCTCCGGTGATCACCACGTCCCGAACCTCGAATTGACCCGAACACCTCCAATGGTGGTGCTACCTACCTCTCAATGGTGGGATGGCACTACTTTAAAGGACATTTACACAGACGAATTCCTTAGGGTAGGTAGACGACTCTAGATACTTGCTCTAAATTTCAAAACAAATCAAAAATACTTTTCACACCAACACATTTTCAAAAAGCTTTCGAAAGCATTTTTTCAAACACTCTTGAGGACCGATACAAGAGTCAAACTGGAATTTTCAAAGAAACTTTTTAAAACCCACATTGAAAAGTAAACAAACCATTTTTGAAAACACAATGAGAAAGTATCTAAGAGCCCATGGATAACCATGGATAGAAAGGGTGCTAACACCTTCCCTTTCTATAACCTACCTCCCGAACTGAGAGCAATCTCTATAAGAAATTTTTCTGTGCTTTTTTCCTTTCCATTTGAAGAAAATAAAAGACGGTGGCGACTCTTGCTTCCGCGACATTTCGCGAACCAGCGTTAAACAGTCAGTTCCAGATCCACCGATCACAACAGTCCAGGCAAAAATTAGGGATTGAAGCGTAATACTATGTCTCATTGGATCACCTTGCATCCAGACTTCGGCATCAACTATCAGGTTCAGACGACATCAATCAATCAGCTTCATCTTCAACTAAGCAGCAAAGTGATGAGACGCTTGAAGACATAAAGGCGATAGCAGAGTTAGAACCCAGTGGGATTTTTCACATAGCTGTTTTGTTTTCCTTTTCACAAATTGTATAAACTCTATGTTGTTCGGAGGCGTTCTCTTACTAGGATGTCAGCCTCCTGTACATAAAACGCCTATTTACAGGCAAATTTAAAAATCAATACAAGTTCAATCTTTCAGACAAATTGCCAATTGTTTTTCCTTTTTCTGTTTTGCTTTGCAAAGAACGTCCAATGTTCATTTTTGATATATGCATTTGACATTAATTGCTAATCATAAATATTTGCATGCGAAACAAAGGACTAATTACAGGTGATATCAGAAACAGGGGCAATAATGAATTGTCTAAGCGATCTAGTTGCTCTGTCCACCAAGGTACCAAGGTAAGTTCAGCTGAAGAACGTAACCAGGATACCTTCACTCCCGGAGAGTAAGACAAGACTCAACAATACTCTCCCCGAGCAGAGTTGGTCTCTCACCAGCCCTAAAAAGGCACAATATCCCCAGCAAGTCAGTGATACTCTCCCCAAGCAGAGTTAGTCTACTGTCAGCCTTAAGGAAGTTGGGTATCCCCAGAAGATCTCAATATTCCCCAGCGGAGTATACAGATGTTCTTCAGCAAGCATCCCCGACGTTCTTAATAATCCTCAGCAGAATATAAGATTGTTCCCCGGTGGAATACCAGACACCCCAATGGAATCAATCTCCCCAGTACGGTCCAAAGTTTCCCCAGGAGAGTTGAATCATTATCCCCAGTAGATTCTGGAAGCTTATCCCCAGTAGATTCTGGAAGCTTATCACCTGCAGAGTACATATATCTCTCCCCGACCATATTCAAAGGTTATTCCCCACCAGGGTCTAACTGGGTTATCCTCAGCTAATTACAACAGAAGGATCGTCCTCGGCGAAGTTCTTCCTATCCCCAGCGGAGTTCATCAAATTCCTCAACATAACTTATCAACGGAACCCCCAACGGAGTTATCATCAAAATCTCAGCGAAGTATCTCTCCCCACAGAGTATTTCCCCGCAGATTAATCTCTTCAACAAGTTTATTCCTCAACGGAGTCGTCTTCTCCTACCGGTTTATCTTCGCAATCATCATCCCCAGCGGAAACGAAGAACTCTATTCTTCAACATCAGCCCAGGATCTAACCTCCCGGCATTCGCCAAGGATTTATTTTCCTAGACGAAAATACATTCATAGACATTTCACATTTCATACATCTTGCTTACATACATGATAAAGTGCATACGACACGATCTCATTTATTTTCGAGAACATCATGACATCATGCATTTCATACATCATGACATTGCATACAACTAATGTTTTGCCTTTTCAGGAAAAAGGTCAATCAAAAGACGATTACCATCAACTTTCACAGTTCCAGATTCGATACCTGTATCTAGCCAGGGCATATCTGTGAGCGATTGATTGTAGATTCGATACCTATATCCAGCCAGGGCATATCTGCATCAAGAGTTTAGAGATTCGATACCTGTATCTAGCCATGGCATATCTGTAGACGACTTGTTCCAGATTCGATACCTGTATCTAGCCAGGGCATATCTGTGAGTAATTGATTGTAGATTCGATACCTGTATCCAGCCAGGGCATATCTGCATGAAGAGTTTAGAGATTCGATACCTGTGTCCAGCCAGGGCATATCTGTAGACGACTTGTTCCAGATTCGATACCTGTATCCAGCCAGGGTATATCTGTAGACGACTAATTCCAGATTCGATACCTGTATCTAGCCAGGGCATATCTGTGAGTAATTGATTGTAGATTCGATACCTGTATCTAGCCAGAGCATATCTGCATGAAGAGTTTAGAGATTCGATACCTGTATCCAGCCAGGGCATATCTGTAGACGACTTGTTCCAGATTCAATACCTGTATCCAGCCAGGGCATATCTGTAGACGACTAATTCCAGATTCGATACCTGTATCTAGCCATGGCATATCTGTGAGTAATTGATTGTAGATTCGATACCTGTATCTAGCCAGAGCATATCTGCATGAATAGTTTAGAGATTCGATACCTGTATCCAGCAAGGGCATATCTGTAGACGACTTGTTCCAGATTCGATACCTGCATCCAGCCAGGGCATATCTGTAGACGACTAATTCCAGTTTCGATACCTGTATCTAGCCAGGGCATATCTGTGATTAATTGATTGTAGATTCGATACCTGTATCTAGCTAGGGCATATTTGCATGAAGAGTTTAGAGATTCGATACCTGTATCCAGCCAGGGCATATCTGTAGACGACCAGTTCCAGATTCGATAATTGTATCTAGCCAGGGCATATCTGTGAGTAATTGATTGTAGATTCGATACCTGTATCTAGCCAGGGCATATCTGCATGGAGAGTTTAGAGGTTCGATACCTGTATCCAGCCAGGGCATATCTGTAGACAACTTGTTCCAGATTCGATACCTGTATCCAGCCAGGACATATCTGTAGACGACTAATTCCAGATTCGACACCTGTATCTAGCCAGGGCACATCTGTGGACGTTTGATTGTAGATCTATACCTGTATCTAGCCAGGAAAGTTATCTACACGAAGAGTTTGAAGATCAACACCTGTAACAGGCCAGGAAATTATCTTTCTTTCTCAGGTACGCAAGTTCTTGCTAAGGAATCTCTTACGCGATTGACACCCCTGGATGGCATCTTTAAGCCCATCTCCACAACTATCCATTACATTTCCAAATGGCATCTATAAGCCCATTCCCGACAAGGTTCTGTCACATCTCCAGATGGCATCTATAAGCCCATCCTCCTATCCACCATCTTTCCAAAATGGCACCTGTAAGCCCATTCCCAACATCACATTGCTGATACTCTACTATGCGAGTGCAAATTTCTGGGCACTTTAGTGTTCAATCATCTTCCACCTTCGGATCACGAAAGGCACACAAGCCAATCTATATCCTGAGGTCTAAGAAGATTGAACAGGGGCAACTGTTGTACCCCAAAATTTGCCATCCCATATTCTTCAAGATTTGTCAAGAATCATCCTCAAATGGTTCAAGATTACTCAAAGGTTGCACAGTTCAAATGCCTCATAAGCCAGACAAAATTAGGGTTTTGGTTCCTTCAATGAATTTGAGGTTTTAAATGGCTCAATCAAGTCTCATAGGCCTATATACATTGTCAAGCATCTACATGTCAAGTCTCAAGACTCACAGGGTCAAATTGCACAGTCAAAAGCCCTATTTGGTTCACAATCAACTGTAGGGGCAAAATGGTCATTTGGCAGTCAAAAGTCAAAGATTTTGGTCAACATCTTATTTTGAGTCCACAATCATCATTTGATCAAGTCTTGATCATGATTTCACAAGCATGGCTCAAAAATCATCAAGATGCAAAAGTTTCTATTTTTGGACAGCAGAAAAGTCAACTGTAACTTGACCAAGGCATAACTTTTTCATGGTTCATCATAAAAATCCCATCCAATGCTCATCTTGAAGGGCATGACATTTCCTACAACTCATCTTCACATTCCAAGTCCAAGAAATGCTCTCACAAAAAGTTATCAATTTCTACACTATAGGTCAATTTCAAAAGTCAACAAAAATGCACTTTAAGTCAAAGACCATAACTTGAGATTGGTAAATCCAAATGACATGGGACCAAAGGCATTGGTTAGAGGACTTCAAGACCTTTCCAAAATGTCCAAGAACATCTTCATATGATCAAAATTGAGAAAGATATGCATTGGAGAAGTTGGGAAATTTTCATGAATTTGCAAAAGTCAACTATCCTTAAAACTTCAATTTTTGACAAAAGGGCCCACTTTCTTCCACTTGATTCAGCCTTGTCATGCCACACACGTGTCCCATGATTAATTTCAAGATCAAACATTTATTTTTCCATTTTATTTAATTTTTATTGATTTAATTCATTTTAAATCCATAATAATTCAAATAAAATCTAAAAATTAATGGAATAGCATCTTTGTGATTTGAATAGCTTTTATATGTCATATGCCAGCTAACCAATTTGTGCTAAGCCTTTTTTGTGCATAAAATCCTAGATTTGAACCAAATTTGGAAAGTTCTTCAATGGTGGTCAACCAAATCTCCAAACTTCAATACACCAAGATACAAGCCCAAAATTAAACCTAGACTGATTGCCATATACATATGCAAGGAGGCTAAACCTAATTCACGACCTAGACATTGCTAAAACGGCCAAGGCGAAACTGCAAAATTGTTGGAAAAGTGGGAGATCAAGAACAGGGTTGCAGGCATTTTCAGACAAAAATAAGAACGTGGTTCCCTTCCTTGCTATCCACTGAAGCTAAGATAACCATTACCACGTCCAAAGACCACCTATACATCACTGTAAGTCATCACGAAGTCACCTCTGAACATGGAATCGTGATTCTCCATTCTTGCACTTTTTCTCAAAAGCATTGGCATATTTGTGTTCCTTGTTTGATTTCTAACCTAATGGCATTATTCAATTTCATTTTTAGGCCTTATATGACAATACCCGTGCCTAGGGTTTGTTTGTGTTGTTTTTAGGTATTTTGTTTCCAGGTGAAATTAGCACAAACCATAAGCATGGATGGACTCAGGGGACATGGACGATCCTGACCATGGGATTTGATGGCATTTTTGAAGCCTAGGGATGGTTTTAGGAAAGAGCCTACGGAACTTCCTGCGGATAAAAATCCGCAGGTAACTGAACCAGGGATTTGGAGAAGACGACCACACGTCGTTCTCCCATTCGCCCTTTTAAACAATCGCGCGCTTTTTTATTTTTGTTAGGCATATGTGTTGATTCACCAATATATTATCCACTTATTATTATGATAACAATTGAAACGTGCAGCTCAGATGGCCAAGGCGCTTGTGTGTTGATCATTGGGACCTGGGTTCGAATCCCAGGTCCCCCCAAAATATTTGTTAGTTCTTTTCTTCAGATGATCATGTGCAAGCTTCATGAAAGGCTTCACCGTGCGCTCCCAGCAACATCATGACATGTGTCTCATAATACCAATCCAATGGTCAAAAAGTGGAGAACACCATGCTCCTGGTCAAAGCCAGCGTGGACAATTCCATAAAGTCAACAGGGCTTGATTCTTCTTGGGCTTCAGATTGCTAACAACACCTCCATCAGGGCCCAGAACCCCCCTTGGTTCATTCCTCTTTCTTATTTTATATTTTATATTTTGTTTATTAACTATTTTTTCTAATTATCATTATTATCACTAAAATTAACTTAATTAATTTTCTTCACAACAAAAATCAGAAAACTAAATATTTTTATTAT